>UCOJ01000580.1:0-84503 GCA_900474305.1 Cecidostiba fungosa
ACTTTGCACTCACCGGATTCGAGTAAAAAATCTTTTCCAATGCAAAATTGAACGCCCTTTCGATTGAAGGTAGTCATTTTGTTGTATGTTAAGCCGTTCTCGAGATATAAGCAAAAATAATTTTTGCGCGCTCTTTTCGCATAGAACCCCTTGTTCTAGGAAGCTGCAAATTTCAGAATCGGCTTTTTCGACCTCGATTTATCAAATATCCAAAATGCAGCCATTTCCATTGCAACTCGATTTCCGGCCTATTTTGATTGGACTATTTATTCAAAGCACTTTCATTTAATTTGGAGCATATTGTGAAGGAAATGTTAGTCATATACGAGACTCGAACTGTAAAAGAAAAGTTTGTTGCAAGAATAAACCTGTTAAAAAAAAGTCATTATCCATACTACATCAGAGTTATTCGAACTCGGCAATCATAACTTTTATATACAGTTGCTCAATCTCCGCGTCGTATACGATAAAGAGCCGCAGCATTTCGGAGCCCCTTAATATTCTGTTGCAGTCGTCGTTTCGTTATCTCTAAAGCATCGTACACATAACAAACAACGCCCAGCAACGACTAAAATGACAAATTTTTCCTTTGCAGAATGGAGGAGATCCTAGTCGAGGATGCCAGTGATAAGTGTGTGACGGAGACACCTGCCGCCGTGGTAAACAGCAGCAGCAGCAGTGCCGCCGTGGACGACCCGTCGACTCGCGTGATGTCAATGCTGTACATCGGACAGGCAAAACTACATGCGAATCAGAACAACAACAACAACAACGGCTCGAGCCAGCCGCTTGTTCACGTCATCGACAAGTCCCAAATCGCCGCTTTTAATCAGGTACAGCCCAAGTTCTTTTTCTATAATAATTACTACAACAAACTAACGCGCTCTTTTCCCCTCGTAATACAGAGACGCGTACATCTATAGGTATAATATTATAAGTTGATACAATGCAGCCGCGTGCTTATACTTTTCACGAAAAGAGCGTATACAAGCATCACGCACCACCTTGACTAGCGCGCGCGCCGCCGTGTGGCTGTAGCATACACTGCGCTCATACTCGCCTCACACATACTGATGCACACAAGCGCAGAGTAAAAGCTGTACTAGAGTTGTATTATACTTGTAGGCATGAGTATGGAACTCAGTTTTGGGTCGTTTCGCTGCGCGGCCTTGTAAGTATAGGCTTCATTTGTGAATCACACCCCGACGCCTGCGGACACGAGCACGTGAAGACTCATTGACGGACATTCGACGTCGAGAAGCTGCGGGACTGATTATCTATTATCTATACAGTGTGTCTGTGTTATGTAAAGTCGCGCGCTTATAAACACACACGACCGACGTTGGCTGGTTGGCTTACTTCTGCGCTTATTTTCCCTGCGGCGACAGTTTTTAATTTTACACGTCGACGCGGAAGTATACAATACATATATACGTATGTATACGTCGGTGTATGCATGGTCCGAGGGCTTTTTCGAATGCCTCGACTGCATCAGTTATAGTATACCTAGTTCGTTCGGCTGGATTCGAGCGTGGGCGCGATGATCTACGGGACTTTGTGCTGCCGTCCGATGCTTGCTTTTAGTCGGTTTGCGCGATCATCGTTTTTCGGAGCTATGCCGACTGCGTCGATGATTGGGTTGAAAAACCGAGACTGATGAATTAAAAACCTGTTTCAGGTACGAAGTGAATTTTAACCTAGCCAAGTTTTTTTTTATTTACTTCGCGTTCTGTGGGGAGGTTTCAATTGCGGTTTTTGGGCCTCGTTATGTAATTTTTGACAATATTTATTCGTGATTGTTCTACATTGTTTGGTTACATGGATTGAAAAGGAGTACTGAGCTTCTGTTATGATTCATGAGTAACTTGAATTGCTATCAATTGCTCTCACAACATATAAGTCTTATAAAGTGAACTTGGGTTATTCAGTCTCTATTCTCATAAAGTTTGTGCATTGTTGTGAATTTTAAATAGTTAAAAGATGCGTTTGCAGTTATGAGTATCAATTTTGATGAAAGTTCTTGGAGTATACATAACATATATATAGATTGAAATCTTCAGTAACTTTTGATTTATTCCCCATCTGGATGCTAAAAACTGGTTTTATAAGAAAAAATTTGGTTTTGAATTTTAACATTATTGTATTCTAATTTACATACATACAAAATAAACGACAATAGTATGTATCTTGAACAATGCAAGTATATCTTGTTACATTCACCAAGGACTTCAAACATTGTTGTTCATTTGTTTGCATTTAATTCTTTCTCGATAACGTACATTGCGTATTTTTTTAAATATATGCATTACTAAAAATAGAAAATACATCAAAATCAATTCATAGATTTTAACCAGAAAAGTGTCAATTCTACTGATAAATCATGTAACGTTTAATTTACTTTTTATAGATTGTTCTTCAAGGTCTTAGTCAAGTTAGTCAGACTCAGATTCCGCAGCCCATTACCATTCACAGACAAGTAAAAACTGTGACGACTCCCCCTGCACCTCAAGTGCAGAAGCACATTTTGGTACGAAAACCTAATGCATCGGGTGCCCAGATAATGCCACTTGGTACTTCACAAGAGAGTCAGGTTCAAACTCAAGCAGGAGGAAAGTCTGGAATAGCTTATCTAAAGAGAATCATCAAACCTCGAGAGACTGTTGTGATTCCTACAGGTAATAACTTATAAAGATCTAATTGTACAATTTAAGAGTTTTAATATTATCTGGTGTATTAGCAGTAGTTTTTTCACATTGGCAATTGTTTTAATGGTTAATTTTGTATTTAAAGCTGGACCGATCAATGCAGCACAGATTTCAAAACAGAAGTTAGTAATCGCACCAGTTATTTCACATGTTGCACAGGCACCTAGTAGTACGTCTAGTAATTTGCAAAATCAATCTTCCAAACATATGACAAACTTGTTACTGCCTGTGAGTATACCACAACAGAGTGCCTCTGCTAGTAAGCAAAGCCACAATTTTAAGCAAAATAGCATTAATTTCAAAATCAGCAACGGGCAGCTCAGCGCTGATTCAAAAAGCGCTATAACAGGTATATAAGACTCAAAATAACTTAAGTTATCTCTATTTTGTATAATTATTATTAAAATAGCAAACTTCCTTTCAGTTCTGAGAGAATCTAAGACATCAAATTCAACAACAAACCCACCACCATTGCATCCGATAGCAAAGATGAGTTTGTTAAATGTACCAAAAAGCAGCAGTAATTCTTCAGAAAGCATAAAGATAACTGAGAATCCAGATTCAGCAGTTATCACGCCTATTCCCAAGAAAGACGACAGCAACTTACCCGAGAAACGGAAAAAAACCATAAGCAATATTTTACGTGGTTCAGGAGAAAAGAGAATTAAAAAACAAAGTTTTTCAAATTCTTCTTCGCAAGACTCTGGTGTAGTAGAAGTACCTAGTTATACTTTGAATAGTCCAGAATCTGAACACGAAAAAGAAAAGAAAAAGGACAAAGAAAGCGATGACGATATTACATTAATAAAAGTTATTGCTAGTGAAGAAAAGAAGATGAAGCGTGTTTTATTATCAGATGATATTAAGATTGAAGTTATAAAGGGATCAATCAAGAAAGAAGTTGAAGTCGTAGAGAAATCCGAGAAAGTCAATGGCATAGCAAATAGTGAAGAAATAAAAGATCAGAATACAGTGCATCAAAATGATTCAAATTTTGATGCTGCAAAAGTATTAGACTGGAAAGACGGCGTGGGTTCTTTACCTGGTAGCACATTAAAGGTAATTAAAAAAAATTTGCTTAATTCACTTTACACATCAAAGTTTACAAAATTATGATAACATCAATGATTAACTTATTTTTCTTCTTTTTTTTTAGTTTTGTATGAATGAGTTTGGCTTGATGGAAGTTGTGGAAGAAGATGAAAATAAGCAGGATAAAGATGGAAACATCGGTGATAAAGAAAATGTGTGCTTCACTCAAAATTCTTCCAAATCCAGTACTCCAACTATTGTAAATGAGAAGAAAGCAGAAGATAAAAAACCACGAACAGTTTCAGCGGATACGTTTTACTGCTGCGAAGGCTGTGGTTGTCATGGATTGGCCTCAGAATTTGAAAGTCCTAATTCTTGCAGTCCATCTTGTACAGAGTATATAGAAGTACTGAAACAACAGAAACTTCGCAAAGAAAAGGAACTTAAGTAAGTTGAGATACTATATTTTATCTTCATATTTGATTTTAATGAGTATAGTTAATATAAATGATACATTTGTTAACAGTAAAGAGATGCGGGCTAAGAAGAAACGCAAACGAATGCTGCAGGAACAGCAAGCGAAGGATCGTGACAAAAGTAAAGAGCCAAATTCAAAGTCGAACGATCTCGAAGATAAATCAAGGGACAGCGAGGATAAGTTTGACAAGTCACAAGATAGAGAAAAGTCTGAAACAGACGAAGATACAAAAGATAGTATGAATGCCGGCGTAATGGATGAGGAGAGTCAAGGAGAGTCTGAGTCGAAAGTGCGTATTGCGTCTTACTTACAATTAATTGATAGTTACGATTATGTATCAGTGTTCTATAATACTCAATTTATTTTAGCAGCATCCATGGCAAACAGGAAAGCGTGGCTTTTCTTGGTCAAAGTATCTCGAGCATACTAAAGCGAAAGCAGCACCAGTTAGATTGTTTAAAGACGCTTTTCCGTATAGTAAAAATAATTTCAAAGTAGGAATGAAATTAGAAGGTATTGATCCAAATCATCCATCACATTATTGTGTCTTAACTGTTGCTGAAATTATTGGTTAGTAAAACAAATTCTTTTGTTTATTGTTTTCAAATGAAATCTACATATCTTACAATACATTTTTTTTTTTTTTTAGGTTATCGATTAAGATTACACTTCGATGGGTATGCAGAGAATTTTGATTTTTGGATCAATGCTGACAGCATGGCCCTTTTTCCTGTTGGCTGGGCTGAGAAAAATGGACATCAATTGCAGCCTCCGAAGGGATATGTGCAAAGCAATTTTAATTGGACTGCTTATCTTAAAATTTGTAAGGCTTCCGCAGCACCAAAGACTCTTTTTTCTAATAAGAATGTAAGTACAATACAGAATTTAGAATAAAAGAGAGTAATTAATTGCAGCCCAATATTAATGAATATTATTTGTTTTCAGTTAATGATTCCAACTGGTTTTCGGGTTGGGATGAAACTCGAAGCTGTTGATCGTAAGCATTCTGCCTTAGTCTGTGTAGCAAGTGTAGCAGATGTTATGGATTCAAGAATACTTGTGCATTTTGATTCATGGGATGACGTATACGATTATTGGGCAGACGTTAGTTCTCCCTACATACATCCGGTTGGCTGGTGTCATCACAACGGTCACAGTTTAACACCACCGAATTGTAAGTTCATTATAACTTCTGACAATTACGGATCAATAAAATATACGATATTTTTATTTTGAAATGGTTATTGTCGCTCAGAGTCTAATATTTTTCTTTTATATCGCAGATTACAAAGATCCAAAATCGTTCACGTGGGACGCATATTTGAGAGAAACGCAGTCAGTTGCAGCGCCAGCGCGAGCTTTCAAACAGCGACCAGTATGCGGTTTCAAACGAGGACTGAAACTCGAAGCGGTCGATAAAAGACTGCCGCAGTTAATTAGGGTAGCAACTGTAGAAGACTGTGATGCTTATACGTATGTAAAATAGTATATATACACTACAATCATATTTTCTGTCCCGAACCGTAATTTATAACTTTATGTTGTTTTAGGATAAAAATCAGGTTCGATGGATGGCCTGAAAATCATGCATATTGGGTTGATGACGATTCATCTGACATTCATCCCATGGGCTGGTGCTCAAAAACTGGACATCCGTTAGAAATTCCATTGAGTAAGTAAACCATTAAACATTTATCAATTCCCACTACCTAGTATTTGATGATGCTATTCTACAATTTAATTTTAGCTCCAGACAATCTGAATGATCGCCCGGAATGTGGAACCTTTGGTTGCCGAGGTATAGGACACGTAAAGGGACCCAAATTTGCGACACACAACTCTGCATCAGGTTGCCCATATTCGGCACAAAATTTAAACAAAATTAAAACTATTACAGACCGATTAAGTCTCAAGCACGAAACCAATGACGTAGATGATGATCTTGTAGCAGAAAGAACAAAGTATGATAAGCCTGAAAGAATTAAGTCTGACAGAGGAGAGAAACGACTTTTATCGATTGAAGAAAAACAAATAAAAGTCGAAAATATCAAACAGGAAGACGGAGATTCATGTGATAGAATGGAAAGAATGGACACTTCTGAGAGGTGAGAATCTATTCTTAAATTTCCTTATATGTAAATAATTAAAGGTAAATCAGTTTGAAATATTTGATCATTGTTTGGGTTTTCAGACTTAGCAATAAATGGAGGAATAATAGTGATGGACAGACTGACGACGATGAAGTTATTAAAAAAAGGAAGAAGCGGTATGTAGTTAAAGTTATTGTATGATTAACGAATAGAAGCTTAATGCGCATACTAATGAATGTTTTATTATTTTGTAGGAAAATTGCGAGCGAAGATGCGAGTCTTCTTTCAATGCTGAATTCCACTCAAGATTCTTCGGCTACGCAAATGAGTTACGCTTCAAATATCCCAGATAAGCAATTGAGAATGGAGCTCTACCACTCCGTTTATAATCCTGGATACAATCCGTTACCGGATGCTCCACATATATGGGCAAAACATAGTAATGCTTTGAATAGAGTAGTTTCAAAGCAAAATACAAATCCGCGACGATGGTCTAACGAAGAAGTAATTAAATTTATTCAAAGTGTACCAAATTGTAAAGAAATTGGAAGCATTTTTAGAAAGCATGTAAGTTGTTTTGAACTGTCTCACAAAATTATTAAATATTGTACAATGCTTTTAGAAAATATTTAATTTAATTTCTTTATATATTTCAGAACATCGATGGAGAAGCATTTTTGATGTTAACTCAAGAAGATTTGGTATCGCTACTTGAGTTGAGACTTGGGCCAGCTATAAAGTTATATAACAGTATTGTTTTACTGCGCAAGAGGGCGACGTGAAAACCTACTCGAAGGTTTGTCAGACATGTACGTCACAACGTGGCGAAAAATGATCAGAAAGTAAATTTAACTGAACATTGACGAATGTTCAACATTTTACTTCGTGATCTATAAAATATGAATTTTTTGTTGAATCACATGTAGAAATCATTTTTTCTGAAGACAGAAATATGTGAATCAATGTTGAAGTGAAAAAAGTGTTATTGACTTTGTTATATCGTGAGGATACATTGCATATACGTAAGACGTGTACTTACGCCTTCGCTTAAAATCCATTTTCTTCGAAGCGACGAGAGCGCATACAATCATGTACAAATGTAAATATGTTATATCTTCTAATAATTATTAAAATATTGTAATACAAAGAACTTGATTCTTATTATAGCTTATAATTAGCAAGAATGATCTATTTTAATTTTTTACAAGTTGGATATTTTATTTATATAACAAGTAAATATATAACAAAAATTTAAGTTACAACTCCAAACAAATTTGTTTTTTTATTTTTTGCTTCTACTTTGATTGTTTTTGCAGCTCCCTACAATATCGGTAATCCTTACCGCGAAAAGTTTATTTGCAAACGTTATATTAATGATTTCCTATATGTCTCATTATACTGTGCAGGAAAGTTAGAAGCGAAATCATTTTCCATAAAAGTTGATCGTGCGCTATAAGGTAGTTTATTTATGCGATTACTCCGCATAACCGGATCGAAACGATCCGCCTCTCGCTCCGTAGTCATGAAGAGATATATAGCTTATAAATATGTCTCGTGTCTCTTATAATTCTCTCACACGTGCGATTATACATTCAGTTGCACATGCGTCGAGTTATAGTTAATGTTTCAGTGGTTTCATCTCATTGAGCTCCGGCACTAATATGTTAATTATTACGTGACACAGTTTACTTTCATCAATCCTTCACTCCATCACGCATACGAATTGAGGTACACTTTGATGGAAAAATAGATGAATTTATTGTATTATACAGCATCAAGTAGATCTAATTTAAATGGATTTTCGACTAGAATCTTGATTTGCAAGTTGAACATGTCGAATATTTGAGTAAGTATTAGCGAGTAAGTAAGTATCAAAATTCAAATCGCAGCGACAGCAACACACAAAGCGGTCGAGAAAGCACCTCATTGTTCCTCCCGCATATGCATGCAGTACCTCTATTGTACCTTCCCCGAGGGGTCAAGAAACAAAATGTGTAACAATAACAGCTCGTGCGGGGAGCCTCGCAAAAATGTGCGCGTAGGCGCGACACATACGTACACGTATATATATATATCTATATACACACATCCCCACCATTCCGCACCTGATGCAGGCGCTCCCTCTCCGCGAGAGCGCAGAGTCGCGCGTGTATTTACGCCGGTCGGGCGCACGCTTCAGTCGGTGGTCGTCCGTCGGCGCGGCGCGGCCACTCGTTTTCTCGCGCCTCGTCGTCTCCGTTTATTTACACGCATCGCACGGGTTTCGACATTCAGAGTGTTTACTTGTACACAGTGCGATGCACTTTCGAGAAATATAAGCTGTATATTATAGCTACAAGTAGTAAGTATAGGCCTAGTGAAAAGTGAGCCGTGTGAAAAACTCGTAGATTACGGAGGGCGATTTTTGCTGTGTATAGAAAACTACAAGAAAGAATCAGTATAGATATTCGCGGGTAAACTGAGCAACAGGTGCGTGAATCCGCAGTGCATTAAGATAAGAGAATTAGGGGCCAGTAGTGTGCAGGTACATGCAGCGGGCGGCGGCGTTGTCGCCAGCAGCTCCTCCCCATGATCCTCCTCGCGGACTGGCGGCGCGCGCTCTGTCCCGGCCGCCGCGGCGCGGACGACAATAACAAGCTCGTGGAGGAGCTCAACTGCAAGGACGACGAGGAGCTGGTGGTCGTCGACGTCGAGGCTGTCAAGGAGGAAGCCGCAGCCGCGGAGACGATGCCGCGAGGCTTGCCCGGCAGACGGGGATTGCAGGCCCTCGTACTCGTACTCGCCACCGCTTACGCTACTGTGCTCCTCTATCAGGCCGTTGCGCCGCGACAGGTGCGTTATTTGCTTCCATTTGTAGGTACTTACACGCACACACAATTTACTTTTATTAATTACGTTTATTACTCTATTCGCGCTGCTGCAGTGGGTCGACGATCAGGCCGTCGAGGAGATAAGCGGCGACGCGTCGCTGGACATGCCGATGCCGGCGCGATTCGAGAGAATCGCCTCCGCAGCTGCAGCGGGAATCGTTGGCGCCGAGGATGTAGCCGCGGTCACGCCGTCTGTCGCCACAGCGACGATGGCGCCTTTCTCCACGGATCTCGACGACGTCTTTATCAGTGTCAAGACTACCAGACATTATCATCATTCCAGGCTGCCGGCTATTATCGGCACGTGGTTTCAGTTCGCCAAGGAGCAGGTCTGACTCGTTGTGTATTTTACTCGCTGATGCTTAAATTGTAAAGATTGAAAACAAACTTACTGTATATGCGCAGGCACACTGTCGACTCCGAATTCCGCGCTAAAAAGAAACGTCTTAATGAAGCCGCGAGTACCCAAGGGAATAAGCCGAGGCTCGGGCGCATAATAAATCCTCGCGTTCCCACGAAGAAGAATCGCAAGCGCAAGCGCAGGTCGAGGCTCATCAGGCTGCACGCGAGAGAGCACGTGAGAAAAAGCGCGAGCATGCGTGTAGACAATGGATGCGCCCTCCTCTTACTCTCTTCTTCGATGCTCTTATGGCGCCGCTATACGTTGGGTCCCTTTTGTTTCTCCTGCTACGAGAAGCGTAAACAAAGCGCGCACGCGCGATCTGACTGCTGTTTTGGGGACACCTTGGCTTTTCTTGATTATCAAGTATATATACGGGGAACTGAGGCTCCACGTGTTCTGCTGTTCACTAGCGAAAGCTATTTTTCTACAATTGTGTAAGAATGTTTTGTACTTCGTTGCATCAAACGCTTAGGCAAAAACAAACTTTTCCACGAAAACATCATACTTATACGCATCTCTTCCGCATGGACATTCCTCTCGCAGATGAAACGCGAGACGATCTTGCGTGTAAGTATACGCGACTCGCCTGATGTAAGCGCAATCTGCAGCCAACGTTTTTATCCCGGCGCACGATGTGTCTATCTCTATATTATGTAAGAATATACGGCCTCGGCGCGCGCGCCCGGCTAATTGCGAGCATTGTAAGCCGATCGCTTGCTGGCTGGGGGCGTCGGTCGGCTGTTCCTGATAATGGAATGATAAAGGGAGCGCGTGCCCTGTGTGACGAGGTGGTTTAATTGCTCCGCAGAAGGCGAGGCTCTTCTTCTTCTTTCAGCTGTGGGCGGTGTTTAATTTTAGTTTGCGGAGTAGGCGATTTCTTTAGTCAACTTATAATACACCGAAATTATTGACTCACAGCTGACAGTGTTGATTTAGTGATTTAATTAATGGGTAATTCAGTTCACCTCAGTAGAGAAAAAAAAGTCAAACGCGTGACACATAAAAGATCTCCCGTATTAATTCGCGTTGAATGTCATCGTATAATATTACCGACGAGAGTATATAAAATAAAAGGCTCTCTTACTTCTTCGAGGGAGTATTAAATCGCGCGGTTGAGTTACGATTCGTATTATTGGACTTGACGCTCGGGCGATGACTATTGCGATGAGATCGACCAATATTTTCTGACGTTCATATATAAATGACTGCAGCAGCTCATTATTATGATACTGTGCTGTCATCTATCGCTGTGAGGATCGGCATTGTGAAATCGATATTCACGCTGGCTGCAGCGCGTAATGAATTGCATCACTTGGATGCAGAAGATAATAGCTCGTTCTCGCTATATAAAGAAGAAAATCATCTTATACACTTTCCATTAATTTCTGTTTATAAATTTTTAACCTCGAAGCATCGGAGAGAGAGAGAGAGAGATTCACCTCGATCCCACGTGCCTCCCCCCTTATCATCGCGTGTAACAGACAGAGGAAGCAAACACACCGACTCGTACTTTGGGCAGTCGTGGGAAGCTCTCACGGCTGATGCTTTACCTTCGACCTCTTCGTTCTCGACCTCGCGCGCATTAAGGGCAGCTCGCGCGGCGGAATGACGCGGCTGCGGCCGCGGATTTTTGCCCGCCGATAATTAAGCGATGCGCGCGCGCGAGAGAGAGAGAGAAAGACTGCGAGCGAGCGAAACGAAATCCATCGGCCGGCGAAAATTGAATGCGCGCACAGAGAGTCGTAATGAGGGGTTTGCGAGAGGCGAAATTGAGGGGAGACGGCGGCGGCGGGAGTTACCGCTACTATATATACAGAGGTGTATATACGCTCTTGTTGTTGTTGTTTCTTGTTATTATCTGCAGATGTATGCGAGCGAGGCGTCGGCCGTTTGTATTTCCATGTATAACTATTATGCCCTATCAGTCTGATACAATTTTGGGTTACACCAAAGCATTGGAATTATCCCATATGCAGAGCCATCGGTAAAAACGATGAATTGCATCAGGTGCGAAGATTGCAGAACTAAGCTCGAGAGCGTAGACTCTATATCCGTTCGAATTATCCTCAATTTCGAATCACCCTCAGCTCGCGAAGATTATACCCCGAAACGAAGAGTCGATAGCTAAAAAAACAGAGAAGAAATCCTCTCTCTATTCTTTTCATCGCGTGAAATTACACCCAGTGGATTTCGCGATCCTCGACAAAGATACATACGCGTCAGAGGATGTGCGCAATTCAAATCCGTAGATATTCCGGCTTTGTGCGAAAGAGAAAATCGGAAAGTCATCCTCGAAATCGTATTTCTCGCCTACGCGTGCGAGCACTTCTCCAGAGTCATTCTGCCAGATTGCCCACAAGAGAGAGAGAGAGAGAGAGAGAGAGCAGAACTCAATAATCGGAAAAAAACCCCAAGGAGGTACAGAATTTATCGTCCTTCACGCACGCTCGTATAAGAGACTCGTTATATTCCTGCGTCTAATCCAAATAGGGGAGATGTGCTCTTCTCCTGAAATTAAAAGCCGTCCTTCTGTCGAGCGTCAAAAGCCTCGAAACACGCGTTATGTTGTCTTCGGTGCAGTCTCTTCCAAACGGTCCTGTTGTATGGGCCACTGGCAATTTTCACGGGCCCCTCTCTACCGCCGCCGCCGCGATAATTGGTCAATTACCGTCGCTGCTTTATTTTATCCTTTTTTTCTCTCGGCTCTGCAACCCCACTCTTTTTTTCGAGACAAAGCCGAGATACGTTGTTTTATTTTTTTTTTTCGCTTGATTTTCGAGGAACGAGTTTGGCTGCTGCTGCTGCTTCTGCGCTTGAGAGACTTGACTCTTCCGATTAGTAAACATCACGGCGAACTCGAACTTTGTCAATTTGGGTTTTTCTTTTCAAATTAATGTCAATCCCAGAGATAGTAGAAAAATCAACGGCATTTAAACATCCCTCCTCCACTATACAGTCTGCCTCACCCCGAAAAATTATACGAGCGCAAGTGGCCGTAATTAAGGGCATTAATTATATGACAACGCCGGCATGACGTGAGTTCCAGCAGTGATCTGCTGCGCTTTTTCAAAACGGCTCTCGCGTATATTATTATAAGCGCGTCGTCGGAGTCTCGGTTTCTTTCCGCGAATCGCCGCCACCTACTCCTCCGTCGTCTCTTTTTCTGCGTTTCAAATGTCTGATGTAATTTTCCGTCTGGCTGGCATTCCTGCTAATAATTTCTTTTTTTTTTCTCTTCCTTTCACGTATTTTCGCGGACTTCGCCCTGTTTATTGGATTATATTTCAAGCTCCACTTTTGCCCGCTGCTTTCATTAGCTTTATTTAATTATATGAAAGTCCGACGACGAGGCATCCCGGCATCAAATCTAATTAGCTCTGCAGCAGTAGTCGCTTGAAATTCTAGGTAATAAATTAATTGCACTGAATAATCGCAAATGAACGACTAGCAAGTGCTTAAAAAAAAATACGTCTTCGGCAAATGCGAGAGTATAATTTGACTTGAGAATTCTCTGTATACGTCTCGAACCTGATACGTCCGAGATTCCCTCAAACCACTCTCTGCCTTTTTCTTTCTCTCTCTCTCTCGCGCGCCTTGTAGGTATATATATAGCAATTGCGCGGAAGTTTCCCCGCGCGACATTTATGTTCCCTCGACGCGGGTACTTTATTGCGCTCGGCTCGCGACGATTTAATTCGAGGATTCTTCGGCCGATAGCCACCGCAGCACCTGCTCTCTCTCTCTCTCTCTCGTGAAAAAGAAGAAAACGAGGACTCGTTACTCTTTCGCGCTCGTTTGCGCGCGTGAATAATTGCCGGGGCTGATCGAATGTGTCCGGGGAGTATTGTGTGTTGCTCTTTCTTGGCGACGTTTTTATCAGACCTGCTTCTTCTTCTTCTTCTTCTTTTTCTCCATCTTTCTCTCGTTCTATATACACACTGTGACAGATTATGAATTTTGAGGGTAAAATATATAAAAGAGCCGTGATGGATGTCGTTGTTTGCATGACAAACGAGGCTCGGATTCGGATGTCTGGATTTCTGGATTTACGGCTATACTGCATATCTGCGTGAACGCCGGGGGTATTGTCGCGTCGAATGAATGATGCGGGAGCCAGGACAATGACCTGTTTATACAGCGCGAAAGAACATTAGGTTTTATGGCTGAGAACTGACTAAATGCTATTTTTGAGAGAGGCACGTTTGGTGCAAAAGAATTTCCAAGCTCTTTGTCATCGAGATGAAAGAAGAGATATTTCACGTTTGATCTCATGTATTCGACGACAAAAAACCTCTTTGCATAGGATTAACGCACGAGTGTTATATTTTTTTCTTCTCTGTACCTAATAATTATATCATTAGAAGAACCCCGCGATCAATCTTAAAGTTCCAAACTGATACAGATTAGTCAAATTAATATCTCAAAGGGGAAGAATTATATTTTCCATCTCGGTAATCTAGTGTGTGGTTTTTTCTCGGGGGCCGTTTAGCGATTTTGATAAATGACTCGTCTGTGAGAGAAAGAGCGGCTCTCGGTAATACATCTCTCCATATGTGCGCGCGCGAGCGGCACGAGTTTCTTAACAGTCGCGGTCCAAGTCTAAAAATAACGTCTAATGGCTTTTGCTCACAAGCACCGGCTCTATGTGCTCCCATATGCTCAACTCCTTAACGACACACAAAGAACTTAATTGTACGTCTGGCTCGTATCGCGCAGTGTAGCGATAAATCGTGCGCATAAAATGGAATGTTTATTCATCGCTTGTATGTATGTATATTAAATGCGTATACGCGCTTAAAATCGTATCTATGTAAGTTGGGGCGAGTCTCAAAATTTTCCATTTTTACTTCAATGTATATAGAGTGATATTTGTACAATTGCTCATAAGGATGAGAGGCAGATTCACAAAATGTACACCAATCAGTCCTTTATGCAGTTTTTCTTCTCGATGGAGTAGAGTCATCGGTTAAAGACATGTTAAAGTCAAACGGAGCTTTGTGACACTTTTATTATTGTTCCATGTAGACACGTCGACTATACCGAGATACAATGAAATTGTGTTGTGATCCGACACAGAAACCTGTATAAAATTTGATCAAACATTTTTACGCGTTGCATTACAAGATATTTTCTTCTCTGTTGCAGACGTGGTTCTTCACCGACAGGGACGACCCTTACTTCCAGAACCAAACAAGTGAGTATACAAAATATCATTTCAATCAATGTTTGAAAATAGTTTCGAAAAAAAAGGAAATGCTCCGTACTCCAAAAGTCTTTTCCCAAACGACCTCGCCGCGCGGCGTCGTGCAAAAGATGACACACTGACATGGATGCTCTTGCCGAGGAGGCTCTTATAAGCCAAGTATAGAGCGAATCCACGGAAGAGAATCGACGTGAAGGGAAAGAGCGCGGCGGCAGCAGCAGCAGAGAGAAAGAGATAACTAAAAGCGGCGTCGGCGCGGGAGGAAGAGAAGGTGCAGCAGTATAAAGTGGGGGACGGCAGCACGCGAGCCTTCGGGCTTCGTCCGACATTTGACCCGAACACGCGCGCGCCGAGATTTCTTACCATCAGAGAGACTCCCTCGTGTTTTAGTACTGCTGCCGCTTGTAATAAGAAAGCGGCCGTGGGCCAGAAACTCGTGTACGCGCTTCAAACTATTTAGTATACTGTGTATATCTGGCGAGAGCTGTCTTTTCAAACAATTATCGAATAAACTATATACCATTCAAATCTCCTCGTCGATTGCAGTGTCTGCACCTTATGCGCGCATAATGAGGCTTGCGGTGGAAGGTCGCAAGAGAGGCGAGTTAATTAATTGGGTCGAGAGCGCGCGATGCAGGAAGCCGAGGCGACAGGGCTATTAACCCCTCGCGTGTAATTAATTGGCCGTCGCGCGGGGATTCATCATTCAGAGCGTCCCGGTAATTTTACGAATTTATTTGTCTTCTTATTACAGACGGCCACATGATCAACACAAAGTGCTCCTCGTCGCACAATCGACGGGCGCTCTGCTGCAAGATGTCCGTGGAGTTCGACAAGTTCCTGGAGAGCGGCAGAAAGTGAGTAAATGCATATATAACTTTACCTCGTCTCGTTTTTCTCCTTCTTCTTCTTCTCCTCAAGAGAGAGAACCACGCTCGCTATTAGCGGCGAGCCTCTATGAATATTAATGATCGTTCCGAGGCGATCGTTTGGTTTACGGTCACATGCGGAATTTTAAAGGTCCAAATGAGGTGCTTTGCGTCTTTTTTTTTATCGGCGAAAAAGGTGCAATTTATGATGTTTTGTCAGCGGGATGTGTTCTTTATTTCAGACTCTCGGACTACGAAATTTAAGATTCTATAATACTTCTCGTGAAATATGCACCGATAGCCGGCGAGTTGTTTGCTTTTAGCCTCTCGAGAGATGTGGCTAACAAAGTTTTATAAAAAAAAGTTTATGCTCTTCCGCTATACAATGGCTTTTATGGGGCCCGTCGTGCAAGTCATTAGGAACTCGCTGAGATATACATCAATCCTGCGATTATTACGTACCTAATACGTATTAATATTTACGAGTCAAATTCATTTCGATGCAACATTTTCGAATATCCCCCGAGAGAATTCCACGACGCATATTTCTCGTAGAAACGCTCGTATACATCAGCATATCGACGAAAGATTCACAAGGTGTGCGATGTTTTTTTTATTTACGATAGAGACTCACGCGGCGCCGCCGCGAAAACTTTAATAGCTCTCGAATTCCCCGAAGCGAGCCATCTCGTATACATATACATCTCAGCGTGTATATATATATATATTTATATACACTTTAAGAGAATTCATCCGAGATCATTATGCACGACGTCGCGGCTTCGCGTGATCGAGACCCGTATAAACCGGCCATCGGATGATCTTCCTCACAATCAGTCGCGCCTTCCACCAGCACGTAGCGCTATAATTAGGAATTAGCCGCTTAATTAGCGTCAGAGGATTTTCGCGGAGAGAGTCGCGTGTCGTCGTTTTTCTTCTTCCTTTTGCTGCATTTTACTGCATCAACAGCAGCATCAGAAGTAGAGGGAAGAGGGAAAGAGTCAGGCGGTGGCCGCAACAGGTTGATCTCTCGTGTCGTCCGAGCGAGAGGAGGCGATTTATGTTTCCGCGTTTTCATCCTGCTCCTTTCGACGCTAACGAACCGAGTCGACGCCTTTGTCCGTCGTCCCTGTCTCTTTTTCTCGATTTTCTCGTTACTCCCTGTTGTAAGTAGTTGCTGCTTCGAAGTTGGCCAATACTGTATAACGACCACCGCTTTAATAACGAAGAAACGCATTATTTTCTTGCCGTCTCTGATTAATTTCAATCAGATAAAAATAAGCGGCAGTCGTGTTATATTCCTGAATGAAATCCTCGACTAAAACGTTCAGCCTCTCGATCGTTTTCCAAGAGTCAAGTACACGCGCGCAGTGCGCCACTCGTCGCTCCCAGCAGTAGTCTCTCTCTCTCTCGAGTGTCTGACGACGTGTGCGTGTTTGCTAAGTTTCGTTAAGTGCAGCTCTCCTATTGGGACGTGAGGCAAAACGATGTAAATGAACTCTCGCGCGCGAGCGAGAGAGTTAGAGTAAATTGTCGTGCTGGCACGTACGCACTTTGGAATAAAATAATTTTGCATGTAATTATAAATTTCTTTCTTGTGTGCTTTGGCTAAGCCTTTGTGTCCTTTCGTGATTGCTTGTGAGTCGTCGTTGAATTGTGGAGGATCCGAGAGCTTACAATAGGTGATGAATATAATTGAATGACGATGATTCGGGCGGATCGCGGATAGGTGTGAAATTTGATGCCGACTAAAACGAGATCGTAATGTAGAGTTGGGCGTAATTGACGGTTGGATGATTTAATTTGAATCGAGCGTTATAGAGAAGAACATCCAACGAGAGGTAGTCCCTAATAGACAATGACCCGCGTGTAACTGACAGCCGGTCGCTCATTATAGCCGAGGATTGATCGGTCCGCCTGTGAGATCACGGCGTGGTTTTTCTCTCTCTTTATTTTCATTTTTTTTTTCATCGCAGCTGCCGCACACTAGTCCACATGTCGGACTCCGTTCGCTTTCGTCATCGCAATGACTGTCGAGAAGAGGTTTGTTATCTCTCGAGGTGTGTATACGCGATCGACTGATTGGCTCAACCATATAGGAAAATCTTCAAGCGCGTGTGTATACACAGTGTCGTTGTTTTTGCGCGATTCGAATACTTTTTCGTGGTTACTGACGCTGTCGAGTCTGAGCGAGAGTCAATATTTTCGTTCTATCGATTCGTCGACCGAAAGCTCGATCGAGTTCGTTTATTGTTTTTTTTTTCCTATATACCTCTGCTCGATTTTTCGATATTTAATTAAATTATACGTCGTACTTTTGTTGGAGAAAAAGCTGACATATCTTTCGCAACCTCAATGCACTTACGCATTATACGATGGAAGCGAATCAAAGCAAGGCTTTCTAAATAACTTTTTTGCAATTTCGAAGACGAGTCCTTTTCAGTGGACTTCTTTTGTAGGAAACACGCACAATGCGCAAGGGAGAGAGAGAGAAAAAAGCACGTAACGAGGAAGGTAAAAAGGTAGAAAAGAAGACGTGTGCAGTAGTATATAGGATATACAGCGAGAAGCGAAGAAGAAGAAGAAAAGAGAATTAGAAGAGCAAAAGAAGTTTGAAGAGCAGTGAAAGACTCATCCGTATACACGTAGCGACGAAAGTTTTTATTTTTATCATCTGCACACTATACTCCAAACTAATATAAGAAATATCGTTGCACTCGCTCTGCAGAAACAATCAAAGCACACAACTGGCGCGAGAAATACGCATGTATGCGCACGCATAATAGCTCTAGTATAGTCTCTCTCGTTGTGTATTCGTCTCGCGTGCGCGCAGGGTCTCCCCGCATTTTAAGGATGCGGGCGCGTGCGTCTCCAGTTTCCGAGAGCCACGCAGAATTCGATCTGCTCCGAGTAGTTCGACGGCTCTCAACCCCTTCTTTCATTCTATACTGATGCTGATGCAGTATATCTGTATGTGTATATTATATATACTAAAAAGATGCTGCGGAGGAGGAGAGACTCTCTCGGGGGGCCTTGGATTTTCTCGGAATAACCGGCGACGCTATACTGCTCTGAGTCTTTTTAGAGCTCGAGAGTCTCGCGAAAAAAATGATTCTTCTGTCGAGATTGAAACTCACCGCTATGTTTGTTATTGGCATTTTTAGTTTAGCGGAGAGTAGTTTCTGAGATTGCACGTAATAATAATCGGAATTTAATACGACGTAAGTATCCGATTGAATGTATAGAATCATCAGTTGAAAGTCTCTTGGTTTATGGTGTTTGTCAGGCGAAAACGATTGAACCCATAAATCGCGGCACCCTTGTCCAGTGGTTATTCTTTGACGCATCTTCCTTTTTAAAGCGCGAATTCAGCTTCGAAGTCGACGAACTGGTTACTTCGTCCCCTGCACAAAATAAAAAATATCCCCGAATTCCTCAATT
Source organism: Cecidostiba fungosa (assembly GCA_900474305.1). NCBI lineage: Eukaryota > Metazoa > Arthropoda > Insecta > Hymenoptera > Pteromalidae > Cecidostiba > Cecidostiba fungosa. The sequence goes on from UCOJ01000580.1 coordinate 19,092, forward strand.
TGTAAATAAGACACCAATTGGCTTATCCGTGTAAATAAACCAACGATCTCCGGCTTATCGTCCCGATCTGAACATCTTTATCACCCTCCGAGGCATCTAAATCACAGATTCTCTCTCGATTCTCCTGCACAAGCTCTCAAATCTCCCAAGCGCAGCCACGATTAATTACCCTCTGCCGAGAGCTAACAAAACCCGTCCCCTCGGCAAGAAAATGGCGAGGCGGCGATAAATTTTTGCGTTGCGTCGACTCTGCAAAATAAGAGTAGACAGTAGTAGTAGGGCCTCCGAAAAGCCGCTGCTGCGCGCGCGAAAAGAGTTTTTCGCGAATATTTATTGCTTATTATGAGGCGGGCCACCTGCGACGCGAGATAAGGCTGCGTTATTAATGACCGGTAGACGACTTGGAGCTACCGCTCTTTTTTCTGCGTCCCTTGTTTTCCGTTGCGGATATACACTGTTTCGAGGATTTATGAGAGGCTTTATTTATCGCGGATATTAGAATATGCGCGAGTCACATCCATCAGGTGCGCATATACTACGACCAAAAGACAAAAACAAAGCAGATTTAATCGAATAAAAATAACCCAGAAAGATTAAGAGGCGTAAGAAAAGGGTCCACCGCTGCTGAAAAGTTATCGAATTTTCTCCGGCGGTTTTCGCGAGAGGTCCCCTTTTTGCGCCATCGATAAAAAGCGCGTGGCGTAATTACCTCTCGGGGGGTCGTCCATTTCGCGGTAATCACGCCGCGGCGAAGAGCAGCAGCAGATGAAGAAGAGGCTGGAGAGAGAGAGAGAGAGAAAGAGAGCAAAAGCAAAGAAGAGGAGGAGAGAGAAAAACTCGTCCCGCTGCTGCTGACGGTGCAACCGAACGGTCGCGTGACTGTGGTATTATATATTCGAAGGCTGCCCGGTAATGCCGCATAATAAGCGTTTAGAGACGACGAAAAGATGCGCCTCCTCCCTTTCAGCTCTTTCTCTCCTCTCCGCTGCTGCTGCTGCTGCTGCTTCTTTGCTTCCCCTTTTATTCCTCTCCACCGTCCTCCTCTTCCTCTTCTCTTTACGTTATATATACACATTTCTTCCTTTTGGCCGAGTCATCTTCATTGCTTATATTCGCTCTGTCTCCGGCTCCGGCTTTCTTGCGCTGTACACACACACAGACACACCTTGCCGTGTTTAACTTGGCTGAATGCTAGTTATTTTGGTTTCAAGCTCTCTTTTTCATGCGTTTCATCGCCGCGGCGTGCACTTGTAATTACACTCACACAACTGGGCAGGTGGCCTATCGGCCGTATAAGCTCGTATATTATTCCGTAACGACTTTGCGATTATCTAGGGGGCCGGGATTAGCGGTGACTTCATTTTTTCTACTCTCGACTTGTATATTATATATTATTTACAGTTGCAAGCTCCGTATTCGTTGTTGCAGTTATTTATGCTTCTTTTTATTTAATATGTGCTATTTAAAATCTTTCTTTTTCGACGTCCGATCATTCAAGTTCCCTCATCGGATTCATACCCAAAAGGCTCGTCTGAGTTTTTCAAAACCCCTCCCCGCGAATACACAAAGCAATAAAGGGAATCCAAAATTATATTTCCATTCCGCGAGTTTCTTCTGTCTCTCTCTTCCCATATACATGCGGCTGCACCCGCTTTCTTCAAATTCACTTAGCTCCTTTCTTCTCTCCGCGCTTACGCTATATATACGTATAAGTATCCCTCCTTTGCTCGCTCCGACGGCTTCTCCTCTCCACTTTTGTGGTCCCCTTTATTTTGCCCCCTTCCTCCTAATTTTTTTACCCTTTACTCTCTTCTGCGTGCCGTGTGTCTCTTTGATGCGCGGCAGCAAAAAAAAAAAAAAAAATTACGGCAAAAAAGCGTCCTCCGCCGCCGTTTCATTCATTGCTCTCTCTCTTTCTCCTCTGTCTGCGCTTTGGGGTCTCTCCTTTGGACGATGTGCACGTGTGCGTGATTAGCCGTGGCAGTGGCCGCTTCGCGCCGTATTAAGCAAATGCGAAAATGAAAAGGCAGTTTTTGCGCCGATCCAACGGTTCTCGGCCTATTTGGTTTTGGCGTTTAATCGTACGTTTCGGTTTGGAGAGAGAGGGAGAGAGAAGGTTGTATTGTTATTACAGGCGCAAGTAATACCGGTTTACATCGAAAAAAACGTCCCTCATTAGTATTACCCGAATGTCGAAAGAATATAACTTTGTACTTTGGAGGACATACGAAGCATCGACAAGAAAAAAGAAGACTCCCAAGCCGAAGGTTCGACACTTTTTCAACTCGACGAGAAAGAAGCCAAGAAGATATCGCGCATAGAAGCGGCTGAATTTAAAATCGAGTGCGCGCGGACTAAAAATTCTCCACTTTGTTTTACTTTTCATGAAATTCAAGTGCCGCGCAAATGTATTCGTCGGCGCGGTTCAACCTCTGCAGTATATAATATTAGGTATATACCTATATAGTACGTACCAACGACAACGACGATCTCCGGGACTAAGAGCGTACAGATCGCGATCTCCGGCTCTTCTGAGAAATGATTTATGCGCCGGAATAATTTGGTCCATTTTATGCGCTGCTGTTTGCTGTAATGGTATATAGAAGGGGCTACGAGAGGGAGGCATTGTCTTGTGGTTTGTGCTACCGAGTAGTAACTAAATGTTCCTTTTGTGTCATTCGTAGATCGACTTGGAATTGTTCAACGCGCAAATAATACTTTCAATGAAATCTAACGTTATTACCGCAGTTGTAGTATGTGAAGGCTCCAAACTACTTCTGTTTTGTTACTAGTGATAATATCGGCTTCGTGTGCTAAATTCATGAAAGTTCTGAATCATTCATTATACACATATTATCGCCACTGCGGAACGCAGAGGCAGGTACAGCGAACGCATCGTTCTCTCTCCAGCTATACATTCGTTCTGGTATTGCATTCGTCGACGCGTGCCTCGAATACTCGACTTGTCGAGCCTAAAAACGAACGAGGCTCACGCCTGTCAATGGGCTGCTATGATCGAATTGATTGTATATTCTATAAAGTTTGTGCTGAGAATCGGTTGACCTATTGATTCGAACTTTTCATTTCTTTATTTTTATCGAGATATGACTAAAATTCGGTAAACACTTTTTCTAAAGACAGTCAAGCTAAAAATATTTCATCCGCGAAAAGCCGCAGGTTTGAATAAAAAAAGCCAATAAACTTCAGCTCTCGCGACGAAAAACAAATCCAGTGCGTCTATACGCTCGCGTATCGATCCGACCGAAAACCCATATAGCCCACAGCAATATATACCGTGCTCGTTTTTCTTTGTCTCTCTCGGGTCATTGTTGCGCGCGGTACCGCGGCGAATGAAAATTCCGCGAATTTTCCGATGTTTAACCGAGAGACTCGTAAATTCCGCTGGAGCTTACTTCCGGCCAACTCGCGCGCAGTAAAAAGCGGGCGAGCGTGAAAAGCACTTTTGATTTTTCCGATTCGCGCGTGAATTTCATTTCATCCTCGAATGATCTATATATACCTATAACACGCCGACAGCAGCAGCAGCAGCAGCAGCTGCGTTGCATGCATATGCGGACTTTTTCGAGCGTGCGCAAATTTTCGTCCTTTACGGCCCGTGAAATTCATGGAGATTGCGCGGAATAATTTTTCCGTCTCTTTCCGCGTTCCGATGAGTAGGCCGTGAAATGAGCTATATAGTATTCCGGAGCGATTTGCCGCGGTATACACAGGTGTCGACGAGAGTCTCTGTTATTTCGTTATATGGAGAAAGAGAGAATCCTGCGGCTGCCGTATTATACTTCTGGACTAGCACTTTGATCATCTAATATTATACTGACAAAGATATATACGTATCGCTAACAAGCAGAAAAAAGCTTCATAAAAAATGCATAGCCCCGGCAACAACCGTTTCCCATTAAATTCAGGCATTCCTCTCTAGCCGGCGCTATATATACTGTTGCAAAAAAAGCGAAAAACGAGCATTCGTCTCGCAGTATATACACTCGGACACACGCGATCGTCTCGGACACTTATCTCGAGAGGAGAAAAAAGGTCCAACGCAACCGACATCATACCCAATCCCATATTACAAAGTCTATGATCCTCTACTCTTTTCTCTCTTTTCCGCGTCAAGCCACCACTCACTGCACGTGTGTCTATATATACCGGAATTTTTCTCTGTATTTGGAATGGCGGGACTAAAAAACGTCTGATCTCGTTCTCACCGAAGCGCATGTCGATCGTTGCTATTATCTTCTTGATCGATTTGACCCGGGCGCGCTCGATATTCGACCAATTGCGATTTATTGACGCGCTACGCGTATTATGTACATTCGAAGAATGCCTCGTTTAACTTTAAAATACCGAGCATAAATCGCGAAACTAAACGCTCATCCGTTCCTCCTATTTCGCGCTGTATTTTATGATACAAAAAAAAAAAAAAAAAAATCACCCGTCTCGGGTATCGCAGTCTCTAAAGCTCCCCTTCTATATCTAATTTCCAGCTCTTCATTTGCCGACTGTAAAAATGGAGAGACGCGCGAAACTCGATGAAATCGTCGTTATTCGGGACGCCTTGTCGCCATTTTTTAGGAAACTTTAGAAGTGCAGTTGCGGCCGATCGCGTGCGAGAGTCGTAACGATCCGACACCACAACACGACGCACCAATCGAATACAGTTTTCAATCTCTCTCTCGAGTATATATCCCTCTTGCTTTCTGAAATCTGAAATTTTATAGCCTCATTTTTCTCGCGGCGCCTTGATATACGCATTAATAGAGGCTGCAGTTTCCTTATACGCTATATAGTAGTATCCTATACGCGGTTTCGGAATTAAACTCCGAGTACAGTTGCACCTGTCGCCGTAAACACGTTCTCCCCCGTAAAAGCCGCGGTGCGACCGCGGTGCCACAATCGTTGAAATCAGATCCGCTTATCGCGACTGCATCGAATTGGATATTCCCCCGTACGAGTATTATAATTCTAAAAAAACTCACTCGCTGCAAAAATGGTCTACGAAACTTCCAGCCGCAGTATAATACGTACACACACATACACTACGCACTGTCTCTCTCTCTGAGCAACTCTCTCTCTCCCCTGCGGCCGTCGTCTTTTGTAAAACAGGTTTGCACCTGATACTCGCGATCGAATGACGCGTTTCAATGCTGTCCTGATGCTCGTCGCGTCGTGTTCCTCTTTCTCTCTCTCTCTCTCTCTCGCGCACATTATTATCTCTCATCGACGAACGCGACGAGATGTGTGTCCGGTGCTCCGTATTTCATTTGCACGCGAGCCGAAAAAACGCGCGTATACCTCCGGCGATTTTATATATGTGTACATTCGCCGCAGCCGCCCTCCTGACGCACACTCGTTACAGGTATATTGCGGATTTTTGGTTTTTTCGTCGCAGCTGATTTGTGCGCTCGAATTGGCAGAGCGAGCTTGTTATATGCGCGTCTCTCTCGCTCGAAATTAGCGGCTGATTATGACGTTATGTACGCCGAGAGTGCGCTGCCTTATGAATGATTCAGTGCGTTTATAAAATTGTCCTGCGTGCGCGCATCAGCCTCTTTCGGGGGGATATATATGTTTTTTTTTTTCGTTTGGCTCGAATGCATTATGATAATATGCCGTATAATCGTTAGCCTATTGCGGGTTTTATGACTCTGGAGTAATGAGGATCTTTAGCATTTTGATACGAAGATGGCTTATCGTTATTGCCGCGTTTTATTTTCTCGTGAGAGAGTCTAATTTATAATTAAGTTATCGTCGTCGATATCGGCTCGCTCCTTGAGATTCTCTCAATTATATCGCGCGACGAATGACGAGCGCTTATTCTTATATTATCGACTCGTATATACCTGCAGCTCTGATATTTTCATTGAAATACCGTTCAGCTTCAGCTCGCGTTATTAACTCGATCCTTTATCGGCTGCAACCAGATAAATTAAAGTCTACTTCGATCATCCTCTGGTGCGTATTACAGCCGAAGGAATTTTTCACAACTCGCTCGCGAGAGAGAAGCATGGGTCCACAAAAAACGACGCATACCGGGTTTAACGAGTTCGTATAAAATTGTTCATATAATACGCATATTATGCATCATCAACAGCTAATTTCATCGAGTTTCCCCTTAATCTCCTTAAATGTGTAATAAAAATTGTCAATCGCATCTCGTTTTCCCAGCCTCGACTTTCTGCAGCAACAATCCTCTCCTCTTCGTAGAAGAGAAAATCGCCAGCAGCATCAGCTCGGCTTGAAAAAGAAAAGAAGAAGCGCGTGGCAGGCGGGGTCGCTTTCGTTAAATCGAAACTGGAGCGACTTGGTTGTTCTCTCATCAGTAGCTATACAGTGAGCTCCTCGTCGAAGCTAAGGACCAGCAGTTCTCGTTATAAATCTCCGCGCCATGTGCTAAGAGGAGGAGGAGAAGAGAGTGAGGCTAACGACGAGTCCGCTCTCTCTCTCTCTCTCTCTCGCGCTTAATGTCCGCACGTCCGTCTGCAACAGCAACAGAGCAGGGTATGCTCTCCCTCGGGGATATATCTCGCGAAGTATATATACGTATCGTTAAGCGAGGAGCAAGAGAGAGAAGATTCGGTGCTACTACCTGCTCTCGCGACTGACGGCAGAGGAGAGAGGGAGACTGATATCTCTCGGCTGATGCGGGATAAGAGCAACTATGTGCTGGTATGGCTATAACGACACTACCAAACGAGAGACATTGTTTCGATTAATATTTTTGAAAAAAGCTTTTTATTCCACTCATCGTCGCAAAGTGAATTCGAAATGCTGCGTCGAGCGCAAACTACGTAATGACAACGTGCGCGCGATGAGTCGCGTGATGTGCGGTGCTTCCGTCGTCTGCAGCAGCAACTCGAGCTGCTGCTGCTCGAAGGACAAAGAAAAATCGAGTAACCGGTCGAGCAGGGATACATACACGAAGCATCAGTTGCGTGCTGCTATATATCGATGTGCGATCTCGCTTCCCCTAATTTTCTCCTAAGGGACCACGACGACAACATCGAGGCAAAAAGAGCTAAATTATATACGATACAATACTCATAAACACACTCGGAACAAAGAATCACTCTCGTTGCTGCATAACAGACTGCAATCGAATCGGTCTGTATCGATCGGTTCGCGCAAGAATTTCCTCGAGAAGCGGCGAGTTGACGGACGGACGCGCGACGACGATTCCATCGACTGTATACTCAGTTGAGAGAGAGAGAGAGAGTAACAGCACACGTGGGTGGACAGCCGTGGACGCCGGCTTATTTATATGCGCGACGGTACGGCGTATACGATGGAATTGCATTAGCCCTCGGCGATTAACGACCGACAGCCTGCGACGTGGAGGAGGACTGTTCTCTCGAATCTCTCTCTCTGCTAACGCTTGCGGACGCGCAATTGTGTAATGCGTGTTTTCTATTCTAGTTTGAATTTGCGAATCGATGCGTTGCGCTCTAAATTATGTATAATTCTAGTTTGGACCTGCCGATGCTGGTTATATGATTTATCTCGGCGTCGCACGACGCAATGATTCAGAATCGTAATTAGAAAAGTTCGCCAGTAACAAAGTCAATGAAAGACGCACAAAGCGCTGCGTCTGCCGCCGCTCGAATTACGTCTTGAATCGTCATCGGGGCAAATTCGCAAAGCAGCCTATACTCTTACACATCAAGGTGAACTCTACGTGCACGTTATATACGCATACATAAACGAGTTGTATGTGCGGAGAAAAAAAAAGATCACGGCGGGGAAGGGATATGCCCCCGGAAGTCGCTCGTTGACTTTCGCTGCGCGACTACTCATTGCCTCATCCGCTGTGCTAGAATACTATATACTAGCCCCCGACGACGTGTCTATACATCAGAGCTGGACGTCAACCTGCAGTGCCTAACACTTTATCTTGTATATATACAAATAATTAATCGAAAATATCAGAATTATATCGATGAACTTGCCTTCGTAAAATAACCGACCGCCTAAGCTGTGCTCTCGATCTATCGCCGGCTCATCACGAGCAGCTTGTACAACTAATAGCTTCGCTCCATTATCGCTTCCTCTCTCTCTCTGCTCTTCGTCCGTAGCTTGCACTCGCGCGTAAATTCCGAACGTTAATTATTGCAAGCCCTGCAGAGAGAGAGAGAGAGAGAGTAGGAGAGGTTCGATACTCGACGAGTTAAGAGATGATTGACTATTAATCCTCGAAAGTTTTTCGAGTACAGATGCTAAACGCAAATCGCAACAAGAACAGGGGCCGCACGCAGTCTTGAATATCTGCTGAATCAGGCTCTCGGCGAAAGATTTATGGAGGTCAATATCCATCACGCGCGTATATATATAGCCGCGGTTTTACGCTTTGAGTCGAGGGCGGGGTCGCGAGATAAACGGCTCGAAAATGGAAATGGCTCGCTTATAGTTCGCTCTTCTTCTTCTTTCTCTTCTTTTCGTCGTCTTATTGTTATATATACCGCGCGCGTCGTGTGTTTCGATTAGAAAGCGAGGGCTGTTCGGAAGCAGCTATTATCGATTTGATTGCCGGCTCTTCAAGTGTGTCTTTCTGATGGAGATCTGTTAACTCACCGAACACGTATCGAGTCGATTGGTTTTTTTTTCTTAAAAGCTTAAAATAGCTCGACTGCAGCAACTCCCGAAAATCAGTATATAACCAAAACAAACTAAAAACGAAATATACCTTCGCTGCGCGCTGCTATAATCTTCACCGAAAATCAACGCACCGAGAGGCAGAAAAAAAGAGAAGCTCCGTATATACTTCGAATCTTCAGCTTTAATAATCAATAATTTCGAGCGCGCTGCAGGCCGCAGAGGCAGAAGAAGCAGAGAAAAGAAGATCCTCTAACGCTGCGACCAAGGGCCCGAGGGCTGCACGTGCGCGAATCGTGTCGAGCATCAGAGCATGTATATATATATATACTATATACTGCGTTGGGTTGTTGTGTGCGGTAGTATAGTTTCTCGTTGGGCCCGTGTATATAGACACACACTGCAGACCGGAGAAACTTTTGACGCGAGTCGGCGCAGTCTGTGTCCTATATATTTATACGCTGCGGTGGCAGTAGGGACCTGAAACTTTAACCAAAGGTGTATGTCTGTAGCTTGCTTCGAACTTATTAGCGAGGTTTTTTTTTGGTACGTGTCATGAAAATGAATTAAAAAATAAAGCAATCAACGTCATTCATTATGAAGAATTATCAAGAACGGAAGAGCAGAGTCCCAATTTAATCGAATTAAAGTCAAGCAAAGGAAGCTCGAATCACCAAAAAAGCGATCAATTTACCCTGATGGACATTCTGCTGCTGGCGCCGTAACAGTCGACGCGAGACCTCCCAAATAACTCGACGGCGGCGCGACAAGCAGCCTCCGGACATCGTATAACATAAGCCTGGCGTGACAATACTTCCGCGTCCGAGAGAGTCTCGGGATGATGTTTTACAGCTCTCTCTCTCTCCTGAATTCTCTTCTTGCTCGCGCGCGCGAGCCGAAAATGCCTTGGGCTCCGGAAGTCCAGCTTCGTCACACCTCCAGCAGCAGGCGACGCGATCTTTTTCTCTCGCACTGAGATTTTTTGCGACCAGATGTGCTGTGGCGGTTTGCTCTGTCTGGGTTATTATTATATATATTCCTATTATGAATAAAATATAAGCGGTGAGAATCGCTGATGATGTTTCATTAGCATTTATAAACTATATAAGGTGTATCTCGACTATATTCAAACTACCAAAAACAAAACATCCCTAAAGAAACAAGTTCACGATAAGAGCTGCCTCTCTGTCTCTCTTCTGCACTCTCCTCCAAGTCCCACAGCGATGAAGACGTAAACTTGCGCGTGCACCGGCAATTTTCCTCGAGTGCAGTCGCCGAGACGCCAGCAATTCGGGTCAATCCGACTGGCGCGCTATATACACTGCTGCACTCGTGAGTATATATATATGTGTGTGTGTGTGTGTGTGTGTGTGTGTGTGTGTGTGTGTGTGTGTGTGTGTGCGCGCACGGCTCTCTGCATTGCGGACTTTGCTAACTCCGCAGACGGCCAAGATCTCTATAGACTACTGCTGCTGCTGCTGTGCGCGGATATCTCGTTAGCGATATTGTATAGAAAGTGGGCTCGTTGTCGCGAGGTGCTTTATTTATTTTTACGCGCTTAATTGGGGGGGGATCCTAATTGTTTAACGTGGATGGCACGATTCTACTCGGCTGGATTAAAATATATCCCTCAGAGTCGAGATAGTATTTTAGGTGGCTTGAATATTGAAACTTTTAGAGTATCGGATATTGGTTATTAAAGTTGTCGGAGTGGAGTTAAAATAGCTTTGGAAAAATCTCTCTATACTGAAGACCTCCCATTGTGTCCCGAGCTGCAGCTCTTCCCGGTAAAATACAAAGCGAGAAACAAAGCCATATGTGCGGGGCCATTACCGAGATAAATCGCAACACCTCTTGTCCGCTGCAATATATCCGATCTGATCTTTCCTGGAGCCAACGGGCTGATGACACTTACCTCGCGCGAGACTTCGATTGAGGTAGAAGAGCTTTAATTAATTTTCTGGTGTGTCTTTCTCTCACTCTCGAGACGCGAGAAAATTAAAAAGCTCGACAATCCGATATATACGTATATATACAAACGACGAGAGGCAGTAAGTAGTTCCCGCGTGAAAGTAGGATAAGCCGAACGCACGACTAGAGACGAGTGAAGGGCCGGAGATCTCGTGTTGCACGTATTATAGGATCGGCTTACGCAAAAAAGCCATACCGACACTCCAATTAAATAACTCACGACTGTATTCGCTAATAACCATCGTACCTATGTTTTTCACCTTCTTTTGACGTTCAAAACATACCCCTACACGAAGATCCTCTCAAATTTCTTTTTGCATAAAAGAGCGACACACTTCCGCTCGTCGAGCGATCGTATGACCCGATCGCTCGCAAGATGTTGCGGGTGGCTTGTGCTGTTGCTGTGTATACGTCATGTGTATGTTGCAAGCGACATCGGGAGACTTTTTCGAGGCTCTTGCGCGCAGTAGTGCGGCTTACGGAAAAACGGAAATCTTGATAGAGTTGAGTTACAGGAGAATCCGAGAGCCGGGACTTTTTTTCGGAAATCCGAGAGCGCAGGTGGAGCGTGCGGTTAATTGCAGTTTTGCCGCAGTGTTGTTTCTCGGCTGCTTGCTTGGATTTTTACGAGCTACTGCAGTATTATAATACATATAGAGGTGAATGCCTCTTGAATATACTATACATGTCTCTGTGCGAAATTCACTAGATGTAGTAGTTATTGATCTGGCAAAGCTCGTCTGCAAAATTAATTTTCAACGTACGGCCTCTCTTGTACTCGACGACAAAAGAACTCTTCAATTATAGCAATCTCTGCTACCGCAGCAATGCATCGTCCATACGCACAATGGACGACCTTAAAATTTAAATCTTCTATAACCCCCGAATGGTTTATTAGACTCGATCGCAGCGACTTTCCTCGTATAGCTATATATGTATACGCGACAAAAGCTGCGGAGATAATAAACGCTCTGTCCTCTTCGTCTGGGCGCGGCTTCTTTCCCCGAGAAATCGAAAAAAAGAGAGAGAAAGAGGGAGCAGAGACTCTCCTCTCGAGAGACGTTAATCGCCTTGGCGATGTAATTCGCTTGTAACCACCGCTTCTTCCCCGCGCTGAAGTAATGAAACGACGTTATATCCTACCGAGCTGAAGGGCCAGGTATAGTGTACATATATATACCTATATATAATAGCGGATCGGTCGCAGTCGCCAAGCGCAAAAAGGCTAGAGCTGCGCCTCCTCCGACAGGATTCTTCGGCTTCTTTTCGCGATATTCTTCGAGCGAATATAATTTGGCGCTGATTGGGTTTTAAATTGTAATTGCGGTTTGGCGACTGATATCAGTCTTGTCTGAGCTTTATTCGCGTTAAAGAAGGGGGGAGGGGGTCAAATATAAATTGAATTGTGCGAGAATAGTTTTCCATCTAACCAAATTTTAACTGAGATTAATTAAGTTATTTTAACTATAGCGAATTCAAACCCAACGATAATTCAACAATCCGATATCCTCCAAGTTTTTAATATCTCAGTTTAAAAATTACAGCTTTTGTGAAAGCAAACTGGAAATTCAAACACAATAACCTGAAAATCTAAACTGATTCAATTGAAGCTCGCAGCATATTTGCCGTATAGGTTGCGTATACATGTAATAAAGAAAATTACGCAGCAGGCTATCAATTGCCCGGCGCACGCCCCGCGCGGTAATCCCCGCAAAAAATGTCAATAAATCAAGAATTATCATTCCCTCATCCTCACGTAATAACGTCTTCCCTGCGCTTCTGAGCGTCGTGAAAAAGCCAACCGCGTAATCACCATTTAAACTCGTGCTCTAACGACGCTCATCCTCTACTCTAGGCAGCAACGATTTCCGGACTGCAAAAAGCTAATCTCGGCCGAGCAAAGTAGAAGGAAAAAAAAACGGCAAGGAAAACACTCGCACCGAATTAGGAAGCAGTTGAGAAAAACAATGAAAGTTGCTGCTGCCGATGCTGGAGAGAGAAATAAATGGCGGGAGGAGACGTAAATTGTCCGTGACGCCAGACAGAGCAGCAGCAGCAGCTTCTTTGCGAGAGTTCGGGGAAATCGCCGCGTCGTTTCCGATGCACTTATTGCGGTACTGAAACTCTCGGAGCTGTAAAACGCCGGATGCAAGGAGAGAGAGAGCGAACGGAGCCGAAAGATACGGGACAAAGTTTTGTGTCTCTTGGAGTGTGGGGCCGCCGTCGATATTAAATAAAGCTTCTTCTCGCTAAGTGCATACGCCGTCGGAATGAGCAATGAGTTTGCGAAGCTCGCAACTTCAATGCCATATATAGTGTAATCGTGAAATTATATATGCCTTTTCGTATCTCGCTGAAAAATCTATAAGCGTATACATGTGTGATGTGATAACACACATTATATAGAGCTCTCTCAAAAATCACACATTTGTTCTTTGAGGTATCAGTTATGAGCGCCGCTATTATTTATTCAGCTCTCGCGCAAACGGTACCGGCAATTATTCAAATAACCCGTGCCTTTAATTTGAATTTTTAAATTCAGAGCAAATTATTGCCCGCGGCGCGACTACTCCCTGCAATTTTGAACGCTAAATCGAGAAAAAGAATTCAAAGCCTTGTCGCGAGAGTTATATCGCTGAGGGGAAAAGCCTGTATGCGAGTATGTATGTGCTCTCTCTCTCTCTTCTGCATTTAAGCTCCCCCGAATTAAGGTTGGACCAGTTTTGCGCGCGCCAGCCAAGGACCCGACGTGTGATATGTTTAAGTCAAAAGCCCGACATTTTTATACGCTTTCAAACGCCGCCCTGTGAATCTTTCATGTTAAATCCTGCAGCCTTGCGAATTGGGCTTTTCAATTTTTTTTTATTAGATTTGCGTGATGAATTTAAATTAAACGCGGGCCACAATAGGTTGTTCAAAAATTTATACCGCAAACTGCGAGCTAGTAACATATAGTTTTAATTGCATTTTCATTTTGTGCTCTCATGAGAAAAAGCTGCGCCGAGATATACGTGCGAAGAGATAAAGCACGAGAGCTGCGCGGGAAAAAAAGAGAGTCTCTCTCGCGTATGCAAATTAGAACCAGACAACGGAGACACACCAAGTGCGTCCTTTACAATTACGCGATTACGTACGTATTATATGTGCGTTGCCGGCTCTGTCATTTTGTTGCGGATTTTTTTTCTAAAGAGTCTGTAGCTCACATGTGCGAGAATTTTATATATGCGTGACCCGCTTTCGCGGTCCACTGCTGAAAAATTAAAGTTGGCATAAAAGTCTAAATTCCTTCGAAAGCATACATTCTAAATCGGGGATTCGAAAAAACACCTCGAACGCGAGAGTCGCACATTTCGCCTGTAGGACTACATTCCTGAGGCAACGTGAACAACAGCAGAAAAGAAACACGGACGAACTAGAAGAGACTAATGTAAACGAGCTTTCGTCCGAGAGCTATCTCAGCGTCTTTATTATCTTGTACGCTGTAGAGTGATCCCCCCCCTCGCGTTGTCGTCGTCGATCGCGCGAAAAAACGTCGAAGAAGGCGAACCGTGTGGGTGTTAATGGGCTTAACGCCGATGAGTCTCTCTTTCCGTTTGTTGTAATACCTGCCTCTTCCTGGTTCTTGCTTCTCTCTCTCGCTTAAGTGATGCAGCCTCTTTTGTAGAATTTTTCCAACTAGGTTTACAGCGCGCTGAAATTGCTCATTGTTTTGCATATTCCTGGGAAGTGTTTCTTCGAAAATATAATACTTGTATAGTTTTTCGAATCTGCAAAGATGCAAAATAGCACTGCTAGCAAAACGACAAAGCGCCGGTCAGTATATAGCTCTAATTCCACAGTCTCTCCCAGTAATCTTCCCTTCCCTCTTTCGAAGTAAAATTCGCAGTCCTCCAAGGCACATCGCATACACACGCACGGCGTAGTACAGTCCTACGGCAATCGCTCTCGTTCGCGCGTAAAAAAAATAAACGGACGACAGCCGTGCGTGCGTGCAGCCGATCTTTTCCTCTCCGCTACTGATGTGTATAGGAGAAAAGAAAAGCCTCGGGCTTTGCATATACACATACCTACGCATCATCATCTACTGCGCAGGAAGCAGGAAACCCCGTAATGAGAGCATCGCAGGACTCGACGGGGAAAAGCGAGAGAGAGTCGCGCGAGCGAGCGAGAGAGATAGCTCTCAAACGGACAGGGATTATATACACTTTTACAAACGGGTTGTTGTTGCTTAATGCGAGGCTTAAGACAGGCTTTCCACGCGACCACGCGATGCTTTCTTTTTTCGCAGAGAGGATCACCGAGCGCTGTAATTTTGAGTCTACGCGTGACTTCATTTTCCTCCGAGCGGAATTTGCGCTCGGTGATGATGGTGCCGATCTCGTCATCCGGTTGTATATATACGCGTCGCGCTTGATTGCCTAATTAAATCGTTCGAGGAATCGATGTATACCAGCGCGTGCTGCTCTCTGCTATTGATTTTGGCGTCGCTTATTTTTCCGAAGGAAATGTATTATAGGTAATAATCAGTTGCAGAAATCTTTTGAAAAAGATACCATAGCAAAGGTACTTTGCGAGGAAAACAAGAGGCTCGCCAAGGTCAGAAGAATAATCTCGGGACGGAGAACTGCACCAAAACGACTCGGAGCAATTACAAGCGTTTAAGCGATAAGACTGTCTTAAACAGTCTCTCGCCGGGACTGCACACGGACAATAAAGTTAAACGTGTTAACAGACCTCGGCGCACCTTTTCCCTCCTCCCCTCTACCTGTGTAACTCGTAGAAACGCTGCGGCAAACAAAAGCGAGAGGCGAGAAAAAAGAACACGACCCTATCTCTGCCTCTCGCACGCGTCGTCGGGTCGAGAGGGAGAGGGGGTAAGGGCCCGAGTTCAGGTGGGTCTGGTCGACCCCACAAACTGCACCTGCGCTTGATTTTTTTTTTTCTTACTGGCTTGTATATAGACGGAATTGAAATTTCCAATTCTTTTTCCATGCAGCGCGTACAGCGTCGACACAATGCAATTTAGCGAGAAACGAACGAGCTTTGTCGTCTTATCAGTGTCAACGCGTCAGACAGTGTCTTCTCTTCTTACACTCGAGCTCATTACCGTGGCGAACGTCGCATTACACGCGATCGGCGTTTCATGCGTCACTCGCTTATACAGCCTGAAGCTACTCCGCCGCCGCGGCGACGACGTACCGATCTATCGATGCCGAGTCGTCTTCCTCTGCTCCGGCCCCCTATAGAAGATGCAGATAAGGAAGTGCCTTTCGCGCGCTCGCTTTCTCACCTTGCTGCGTCGTATTATCTGTCGCGAGATGCAATCGGATCGAGCGATCGGAGAGCTGCAGAGCGCGCGAGAAATCTCTTATCGGTAAAAAAGGTGAAGAGCCGATTCGTGAGAGAGAGAGGATGAAGGAACAACAGGAAGACATCTGAAAGGAGAAGAGGGGCATGGGTGCGAGGAAGGACACGCGAATTAGTTCTAGGAGTTTGAGGCGGAAATCGGTTCGCTCTGAGCTGCAGAAGTGTGTTTTTTCTCCCGAGACTTGAGATAATACAGCAAAAAATCGTCAATAACTCATCGTCGGTAAATACGAGCGAGCCGTGTAGATTTTCCAAACGATGCACGCTCGGGTTTTAGACACAGCGCGCGGCAAGAATTTAAATCGCCTCTAATTTCCGCGCATCCAGCAGCGAGTATATGCATATATACACACACGCGCGTACACACGCTGCGCGCAATTGCGATCCGTGCAAAAAATTAACGTTTGCCGATCGGCAAAAACCGCTAGACTAGCCTGCATACTCTTCTAAATCGTTTGCTCTCCGTGTGTGCATACCCCCTCCCCCCTTCCCTATTACCTCGGCTACATAATTAACGTATTTCACCGTGTGTCTGTCTGTCCTGTCTTGGTTTCTCTGCGCGCGCGCGCGCGCTCTCGATCGCCACGGGATAAATCGGTAAGCGCGCCGCGCTGGAAAGACAGACGTTAGTGAAGGGCGGAAGGACGTGTAGAAAAAGGGCCCCACGCGTGTAGTATATATACGCTGAGTCGAGTTAGTTTGCAGCCGCGGGTTGCGATGCGCCGCCGATAGGCAGAAAAGCATATAAGTATACGCGAGCGTACTCTCTGGCTTTGGGGCCTGTATATATATATATAGTATATACATGACGTATACTGGGACGCTCAGGGCGTAGGCTGTGTGTTGTACACGTAATGACGCTGCGCGTAGGCAAATATAATATCAATGTATGCGCGGCGTATATAATACGGCTGACTGCGTATATACCCTGCGCCGTTCATTTATTATGGCTCGTCGGTAATTGCTTTGCCAATGGACGTGCGTATATTATATTGCCGGCTGATTATTGTTTGTACGCGGCGTTGATTAAGCACTCCTAGTAGCGTATGTGCACGTCGTGTACGTTCTCGGTCCGGATGACGCGGTTGCAACTGCCGCGGATAAATTTTGAGATATTGCGGGCTTATATTGCACTTCTGTTTCTCTCTGGCAACTAATATTGCTAATCGGCTCCAATCTTTGCAAATCCATTAAATTTGTTGTACAAAGAGATCATTACTACACGATATAATTATCGAGTTAATGCAGACACTGTGTGTATGATTTATTTTCGTAACATTCTCGACATCACTCTGTATATGACAAATCGTAATTGCGTCCGACTCACTCGTGCGTGAAATCTATCTGAATTTCATTATAGGGTTATCTCACGCTACACTTGAGCGTACAGCAGAATCCCAACAATGCCACAATTAAATTCCTCCTCGCGTTTTTATCTCAGAGAAAACGCTCGCGGAATAAAAATAATTAATAACAAAATTACCGACGATTGTAAAGCGTAATATGTAAAACGTCTTTACGCCCCTGAGCGTGCTCCGATTCTTATACTTTCGAGACTGCAGCGCCAATGCTGTAGAACTAGGAAACGTTGGTTCTGTGATGTCTACACACATGCGAGCCTGCACGCTTTCGTTTCTGCGTTTTTACGGTCTCTCTATATGGAGTTGCCTGCGGGGGGAACGGCGACGACGGCGATGTGGCTGCTGCTGCTGCTGCTGGCAGACTCAGGAGCGTAGACCGAGATGGAGAGAAAGATGCAAATGGAGGATAGAGATAATGGGAGAGTGAAAGATTGATTGATTGATGGATCGGACGGTCGGTGGATCGGTCGTTTGATCGCTGCTGCAGTTGTACGGATGAATCGATTGATTCGTCTCGTTCCATTTTATTTTTGATGGAATGTGTGCTACGTTCTGCTAAACCGAGCGAATGCGCGTCTACTGTTTTTGGTGCATCGTCCGGGGTGGCAAAATACGACGAAATAAAGTTTTATTTTATAAAGAATAGAATAGATATATATAAAAATAAATTGAAAAATAAGTCTCTGCATAGAAACTTTTGCATGTTATGCAATGGGTAATAACCAGAAGTAAGACTAGAAGAACCAATTCCGTAAAATTAGAACCAGAGCTTGGACTCAGCCCAAGGCAGCTGGGATTAGATCTCTCTTGAGGGTCGGCAAACTTGCTAGCCGCTCTCGACTGCTGCAGGGATAGTCAAGCCAAAGGATGCTGAAGGAAAGGTGATCCCAAGTTCTTACGAACCGATTTCTTCGGCGTGTATAATTTCATTCAGTCATAGCAGCATCCGGTGACTCCGTATACCTGCTGTGCGCGCGCGCGACCAATCTATTGCGTGTAACGAGTATCTATATAGCTGAATCAAGTCACAGCGTTGGACTTGGCAATTTTTTCTAATTGGGTACTTTACTTTGATCTTGCGTTCAATTATTGAGGGCTTCAGCTGTTCTTTTTGTTTCTACTGCTGCACGTAGTATGAATTTTTTATTATTATAAAACGAAGATATTGGAAATTTTTCAAAATAACAAATTTGATTGATTGCTAATCCAATAAGATTAGTTTTTACAATAACAACTGGACAATACCAGCATTACATAGGATACTATTGTTATTAGTTTGCTCAAAGTGAAGGCAAAAGCATGCATCAGCCGGGAATCGAACCCGGGCCGCCCGCGTGGCAGGCGAGCATTCTACCACTGAACCACTGATGCTGATAATAATATTTAGAAATTTCGATAACATTTTTCGTTACAGTTAATCGAAGCGTGATATCATACTTATCTAGCTCGTGCTTCACCGTATCGCTGAGTACTGTTCACACTTGAGTAACAAAGATAAATCTGTTGACGACAGCTGTTTTCTCAGCATATTAAATCGTTTTTACGTGCATTATAACGAATCAAAAATTGAAATAAATTTAGAACAGAAACTCTCCCACTTCTTTAACCTCTCCCCCCTCCATTGCTCTTAAATTATGGTGGGGGTATCGTTTGGATTATATCATCCGAATTTCTTGCTTACACTACTCTTCCGTAAGAACTTAACTAAAATAATAACTTTCCAGAATCTCAGTTGTGAAGTTATCTCGTTTAGAGTCATCTTTATATAAGTACAATGTATGAGAAACAACTATATAATTAAACCTGAACAGTAAAAAATAATAACGTGTAGAACGTAACGAAATTGCGCGATGTTAAAGCTTGCCAGTTCGCATTTCAGTTACTCCTCGCGCTCTCGACAATTCTCAACCGGTGCAGTGATTACGAAAATCAAGCAGAATTATATTTAAAAGCGCGGTGCAATAAAAAAGGATCGCGCAGTCGTAATCACTTTAATTAAGCGGCCAGAAGAAGAAGGATTATACGTGTGTGATGTGTACGCACAATCTATATACCCGAGTTCGTCCACGCTATACTTATATCCCGATGTGAATCAAGGAAGGCAACCTTTTCCCAGCTCGCCAAACACATCCCCATGTCAATCAGTGTCTCACTTAGACGAAGGAGGGGTGGGGGGAATTGAGAGGGGGAAAGAAGGTATACGCGTATATCTCGAAATACATGCAAGACTACTCGTTTCATTATTATTTTTGGGTTTCTTATTATAGTTTCGAAAGAAAAGGTTGCCTCAGATTTCAACGTTTCACGCAAAATCAGACTTTGCAAATTCTCTTCCCCCCAACGCGCTCGTGCTGCGTATATGCGGACTGCGCCTCTTCCGCGAGTCGCACGCGTCGCCTCGGGTGAACAATGCTCGCCGCACGCGCCCGGTAATTTAAGCGGGCCGCAAAAGCTTCCTTTTATTCGGCGGCTGCAGTAAGTCCAGCGCACGCGTGCACCAGCTGAAAAAAAAGGAGAGGATACATGCATCATCAAAGAGGAGGTGGAGGGGGGGGGACTTGGAGTTAAGTCGCACGCGTCGCGTACGTATGTACCTACGACTGATATTATATATACAGAGGAGGGAGTCGGCGCTTTCCCACGCCGGCAACCCCCTCGTCGTCACCCGCGCGCGATACATGCGGGGGGATCACTGGCGTGGAACGACGACTTTTCGAGGTTTCGGCCTTTCTTTTTTTTTCCTTCTTCATTGTTTACGGTGGGTGGAGTGGATTATGACCAAGTTAAGTGCTGGTTGTCGGATTGACGTGATTGTCTCTGATGACGATGATTCGATGCGACTATTTTAATGGAGTTGGAGGTCTGTTATTTGTAACGTAATTTTGGCTGCTTTGATTTAATAACGACGCGGGTCATACAATGATAAAAAGCTATAAAAAGCCGCGCGAACGCCACGCAATGATTTTTAGCGAAAGACTATAAAATGACCAAGAAGAACAAACAAGTATAGTATGTGCTTTTAGTTTGAAAGCAGAGGGAGTTACAAGTTTAGAGTAGCCTTATAAAGAGTAAAGTCTTTCATAATGAGGTTTTCAAAGTTTGCCTGCAACAAGTTCTGTATAGGAAGTTTGCTCAGCGCCAGCGAGAACTCGTACATGTGACGTTCCAGGAAGAATCCCGACGTCGCGTTCCCATCTACTGGCGCGTGCACTGATTGCTTTATGAACATCTCTAAAAACGTATTTGAACTTTGAAAATAAAACATCTGCTTCCTGGTTTCTATACTGCGATAAAAAAAAAATATTGCATCTAGATTTAGATCGTGTATTATAACCCTATTATTACAATGAAATGTTTTTTCTTTCTGTTACAGGTGGTTTTGTCACTTTGACGACGACAATTACGTGAATGTGCCGCGACTGCTCAAGCTCCTCGACAATTACAATCCCCGCGAGGATTGGTATCTCGGCAGGCCGTCAATACCGACCCCTCTTGAGATCGTTCGGCAGGGTGCTGATTCTTCAAAGAGATCGGTAAGTCCTTAATCGGCTTTTTACTAGACCTCGTCGTCGATGAAATACTCGAGGCATCGCTCGATTTTCATTAAAAAATTGCTTAATTACGTATAAGAATTTTATAACAGCGACGTCGTTGCGTGCGTGGAATGAAAGTGCAACTTTTCTTATTACGCATGATTTATTTATCTCAACTCAATTTTCGGTCTTCAAACATGAGAAGCAAATAGAGCGAATTGATCTATAGAGTCAAGCAAAATACTCGCGGCGGTAATAAATCAAATTGAACTCTCTGATCAATATTGCTTTCATTCTGGTTGCGTTTGCTAGTGATTTGAATTTTGCAAGCTCGAGTGCGTCTGTATATTTTTCACTGATCCCACCCACGAATCATATATGTGCGCATATACGCCGTAAAAATGTTTCCGCGTAATTAACGAAACAGGATCAAGGGCCATTCCATATGCGCAACCAAACGACGCAATAACGCCTCTTCATCCCGCGATAAACAACGCACAATACGCTCGTACGGGGGCCATTCGAGCTCGCGGTAATACCCCGTTATGGTCGGCACGTTCGAGAATTAACATAATCCCACAGTGATTCCCGACGCAATATCGAGGCATCAAAGTGTCATCGAGTCGTTTTCACGCGATCTCCTGCTGCGGAAAAAGTCGATTTCACGGAGGCATCGGCCTCGGTTGAAAAAAAAAGGTCGACAAGACGCGGCGCCGATCGACGTCAAGACTCTCTCGCGATGCTGTATAGAAAGAGAGATGTGAGAGCACGGAGACCACCCCGGGAATACGCGGCTGCGTTTACCCTTTTTTTTGCAACCGAGGCTCTTTTTACTCCCGGCCATTGCTCGGCGTTTTTCCACGCTTACTTGCTTGCTTCTTCAATTAAGCCGACCACTGATGCGACATTAGGCGAGGTTTTCATTTTTTTTTCTTTTCTCTCAAAGACCGTCAATACTATAGCAGACTCGAGTATCTGCCTACTATGACATTCGAATGGGTTAGGCTTCGTTGATTGTTAATTAATGGCACTTTTTTTTGCGGGGGCGTGCTTTCGTTCTGCCGGTCTATTGGCGATCCCCGTATAACCAATCAATTTCCAAGGTCGCATCGAAACTTGAGCGATTTTTCGACGGTAAAGAACGACGTTTTTATGACGTATATGTATACAAAATTCAATTCACTCGCAAATAAAAGCAGCCGAAAAAAATCAATACGGATATATCAGAAAGTTCAATTTGATTTACAGTACATACCGCCGCGCTGGAAATGAAATCCCAAACAATGCGATTATTAAATCCGCCGCGCAATATATCTCTCTCTCTCTCTTACAAATACATCGCTCTCCACTTAGTGGTTTCCAATGCAATTTCAGCGCGCGCGCGCGCGCACAACCGGTCACTGGCGGCCAGAAAAAAGGGAATAAAAATAAAGAACGAAACAAGCCAAAGAGCAGAAAAACAAGCGTCTCAGACACAAAAGCGCGTTTCGCCGGCCGGCAGTAGCATCAGCGAAGTCGAGAGCGAAGCGAGAAGCCCTATGGGCGCACAAGTGGAGCAGCGCCGGCGCGTCATATCTCTCTGCTGGGCTGGAATAATATTCGACTCCGGCCATCCGGTCGAACCAGTATGCATATATGCGCGCGAGAGCCGATGACGCGCGAGCGCTTGCGCACCGATGCTTCATTTCTGAGTTCTGAGACAGTGTATATATCGGAGCCGCGTGAAAGTGTCTGACGAGGCCGAATGTCTATAACGCACCGGTAGCTTTAATCCGATCGTCTCCTTTTTCTCGCCTAATCTCGTTGATCATTTCCGCGGGCTTCCTTTATATTATCCGCGGGACGTATTATAGCTCTTTTTTGCTTGACTCTTTCTCTCTATTTGCTTTTCATCTCCGGCGGCCGGAAATTCTTATAGCCGTCGTAATAGAGCTAAGGTATATTATCAAGACGCGCACTTGCCGTAGCTGAGTAATATCACTAATTAAAAAGCATTAAAACCCGCCTAATCCGCTCTCTTCGAATGTGGTCGGCTGTCAAAGGCCAAACTCGCCGGCATTAAATTGAATTCGTAATATACCTACGTAATTTCTGCTAACATATACTAGGAACGTTAAAGTTATTTAGTGCGCAGTATATCGCACAAAAGAGGCGCGAAACGGTTCTTTCGTTTATCGAGAGAGGCACCGCAGAGCAGCAGCAGCAGCAGCCCGTTACGGGCAAGCTTCTGACTTTTTTTCCCCGGGAAATTCCTCGTGTGCTCATCAAGATAGCTGAAAATGATTGAAATAACTCGCACGTTTTTTCTATGTACAAAATGCTTGAATAAATTTTTTGCGCTGATACCTCGAAGAGGCAAAGCTTTAAAGACGATATAAATTAAAAATACTAAGATACACGGAACTTTAGTATAGCTTGGCAAAGAATAAGAGCCTCGAGACACATTGTATTAATATTAAAACCAGCGTACACCCCGAGTGCAAAACTCCACGACGCAGCAGCTGCAGCACAACGGCTCCTTCCGCGCATAGAAAACGGTTCTCTCTCCTCTCTTATCTCGGCGAATCCGCCTCAGCCGTTACCGCGCCCTTATATATACACGTGCGCACACACATACATGCGCACACGTATATACCGGTAGACAGATGGACAGACGTTCGCAGATACGATGCAATATCCGAGCACAGCGCATTTTTCGAGCCGCGCGGAAAATTCATCGGCGAAGGTCGGTCACGCTCGGCCGCTTATCGGCCGAGCGAATCTACTACTCTGCCGCGCGCTAGCTGCCTAAGAAATCGTTATACGAGAGGCTCCTCCTCGCGCCTGGTTATTTCTGGATGCACCTATACTAGTCGGCGGGATATTTTATACGCGTATACAGGAGAAATGTAGGCTCGAGAGCTATAGGGTGTATTAGCCGCGGCTTTTTTTTTTGCAGGTGCAATAGCCGCCGCAGTACGGTGTAAACAATTTCGAGGGGCAAGTTACGCGCGCCGTGAGTCGTATGTCAAAAGTGCATTAGGTGCACTGCTGCAGACGCTCATCGTGAGATACGATGTTTTTAGCTTCGGTATATAGGGAACGTATAGCTGCTGCACATATATAAGCAGGGTTTTAACTCTGAGCAATGAATTTGCAGAAATGATTGTGCGCCGTTAATGGAAATTATACCGGAATATACAAGGATCCGCGAAGAATCTAAACTAAAGATTTTTCTCACCTCCTCGTAATGAGGAATCCGAGCTTAATTCGAGCCCATCAGCGAAATTACTTGTGTAATCCCTCCGTAGAATTAATAATGATAATCGCCGCGCCCGACAAAAGTACTTAGCACGCGATCGCTAGAAGTAGCTTCGGAGAGCTGCTGCATCCTCGTAAAAATCATTAATCAGCCGTACGCGATTTTTCACCTCTTATCTCTCGACGATCCCCCCGCGCGCGTCCGTTTTAATTTTCGCCGCGAGAAAAATTATCGCGCGCCGGCTCTTCTTGATCGCGGCCGATGTGAAAAGTCAAAAGGAAGAGTAGCAGTGCGGAATGGCCGGGTAATAAAGTGCCGCGAGCTCGCGGTGCTGCTGCTGCTGCTGCTGCTGTTGCAGATAATCCGTAATAAGCTTCTAGTTTACTGTTCGCGGTCTGCGCGAGCATTAAAAACGGGGTTTCGGTTATCTCTGTTTAATGATACTATGGGGTTATTCCGTTTTAATCTAGCTTGAGAGTTTCCAGACAATAATTCAGATCGTTTCAAAATAGTAAAATCTTCTTGAAAAACTGTTGAAAGTCCAAGCTAAAACACCTTAAACTTCCTTATGCCTATAGACAATTAAAATTTTGTGAGATCTCTGCGCGCGTATATCAATTTTTTTCAGTTCGCGGTGTGTGTTGACATACAGTAAACACAGTTGTTCGTTTGAATTTTCCGCGAAATGTTCCATAGTTCTCCTTCTGCATGTATACCGTCGGTAGTTATAGTACCTCCCGCGCGGGGAATTCGATCGCCGACCAAACTACGTCATTATCTTATTCTACTCGCTTGCACAATGCAGCGCGTCGATCGCACCGAGCGATAGTACGTGCGCGCACATAAGGAGAGGGGGACGACGATATAGAGAGCGGGTGACGCGAAAATGACCGTCGGCCACGTAACTGCCATTTATCCGAGGATTGGCACCGGAGGGTCTCTCTCTCTCTCTCTCTGTTTCTGCTCTCCTTTCACCCTCCAGGCGCCGTGTGCAATATGCCTCGATTGATCGACTCTCTTTTCCTTCGAGTTCTTTTGCTTCCTTTTCGCGAGTGCTCCGAGCGATTTATTTTTTCACTTCGTAAAGCTTATGCTTTTTTTCTTTTGCTCGCTCGGTCGAGTTGCGTGCGTAAAGATTTTTGGGCGTTGCGCGATCCATCGATTCGATTATACAGCTCTCTCGATAAGTCGGTCAATTGTCGGGGCAGCGTAAGAAAAAGCTGCACGAAAGATGATCGGATTTAATTGAATTCCGAAAGTCTCTCGCGTGTGAGAAACTTTGCAGCCGAGTGAAAACGCCTATCTGTGTGCGAAGAAAAATGCCCGCGGCGATCGATGTATAAATGTAGGTATATATACGTATGTATGTATATGGCATTAAAACTGTTTTTGAGAGATTTATCACCGCGAAAATTTCAGACTATCTCGCGTAGGTGTGGAAACAGTGCGCTCTCCCCTTTTTCCCTGCATCCTTCGCAATTACATCAAGATCGGCGAAAATTTCACCGATGCAGTGGCGCGCAGCGGCAATTTTGCCGGACTAATTACTGGATACACTCTGCGGTTGCTCCCACGCGGAGCGACTTCTTGTATTACTTTTACGTCCACTTCCGTGACGCTCGAGTGCTGCGGTGTCTGGGCTTTTTCGCAACTGCTGTTGTTTGTTCTCGCTGCCGGACTAATCTTAGCTTGTAGACTTTGGAGATTGTCGGGTGTTTTTGTAGTGACCGCGATTGTTTGCGAATCGAATGCAAATCAATTAAATGAGCTACTCCTATTGTGAAAAAAAAATACTCGCGTAGAGCAAACATTTTAATTGTATAGTAGGGACGTTGGAACTGGCGGGTGTCAATCATGCCACTAGTTAAGAGTTTAAAAAATTTGCATAAAAATAACGTTCTTAATTAGATGGAGGTTTAGAACCGATTCGCCCATTATCTTCTCGACTCATAGGATATGAACGATAAAAATTGGATCGGCTCAGCCGCTGCCCGATGCCGTGTATAATTTTCGTAAACGGATTTAGTCGACGTCGGAGAAAACAAACGGAGGCCCATTAATCGGCGAAATTTAGTCAATGATATGCGTATAAAATCCCGTTGAGGGTTTACAACAGCAGCGGCGGCTCATTAAAATCATAGGAGGCATTAAAATAGACCCGTTGTTATACCTATAGATCCTCTAATTTGACCGCAGACGGTAGCCGAAAGAGCTGTGAAGGTCGACTGTGTATCTAGAGGACGTAGCGATCTCTTCGGAGAATAGTATATAGATGGCGATTGTCGGTTCGATCGAATAGTTAG
The DNA here is from genome assembly GCA_900474305.1 of Cecidostiba fungosa. Taxonomy (NCBI): domain Eukaryota; kingdom Metazoa; phylum Arthropoda; class Insecta; order Hymenoptera; family Pteromalidae; genus Cecidostiba; species Cecidostiba fungosa. Next base: position 45,475 of record UCOJ01000580.1, read on the forward strand.
CTTCTCTTTGTCACTTGAGTATAACAGCACATCTTGGCAAATTAAAATTAAAAAAAAAAACGTTGCGTCACCGGAAACAAAAGACGTCGGACATCTTACTTTCTCATCTCATGGCAAAAAGAAGACTCGAGAGACGCAAAAAAGTCGTCGGGAAAAGGAGAAGAAGCCGGAGAGAGAAAGAGAGATATTCAAACCGTGGAATGCGCGACATGTGGCGCGCATCCGCGTATAACCGCAGCTCGGCGAGTGCGATTTTCTGTCGGTTCTCCGCCTCTCCTTCGCGCGCGCGCTCGTATATACAAAAAAAGCAGCCTCTGCGAAGAAGCGTGGAAAAAAAGGACGACGCGGGGAAGAGAAGACCTCGTGCGGGGAATCTCTCACGCGCGTGTGTGCGAGACTGACGCCGCAAATAAAACGAGCTTTCACTATTATATGGATTCACTTTTGTTTAATCTCGTTTGATTTGCTCTCGAAGAGTTCAAAGGTGAATCATATTATATTTTCAAACGCAACAACACACACCGCGCGTATAACCATTATATGTGTATATATACTGCAGCGAACGTAGTCAATTACGAATCCCTCTCCGGATACACCCCATAAAACTGCAGCCTCCATCGAAAAAGGGTCAAACATCGCGTCCGGTTGTCTTCATTCATGCCGTTTAAGAGCAACGACGCTCTCGAGCTTCTCCCCCCCCCCACTTGCGGTTTCGGCGGCTAAAAATCATTGCTAGCTGTCGCGGCCGAGCGATGCGGAAAATTGGATTTCTGGGATGGATTATACGGGTTCGCGTATATAAATACACGGGGGAGATTATGAGATGCGCAGATCACGTCGGGGTATTAATTTCGCGAGAGCTTTAACGTTCCGATGCGGACGACGAGCCTCGGTCATTTCGCTCGAGCGGAAAAGAAGTGGATTTCGTCGTTTTCGACGGCGCTCTACTGTTGTTCTTTTCACGGGGATTATGTATTGATTCCGCGAACTGAACTCTCTCTCTCCCTCTTGCTGATAAAGCATTTGCATACTATCAGAAAAATCAATTACGAAGCCGGAATTTCACGTTTCTGATGCGGTTGAATATTTATTATGCAAGCTGGCAATAATAAAAATCTTCATATTTCACTCGGTCATTCAAAATGCTAACTTTTTTTTCGTATATCCAAAAATCCAGAAGAATCAATTATTCATCTTTCGCTCCAAAAAATCGAAAAATTTATTTCTGCCCACATTCAAATGAAGCAGCTCTCGTGCTCATTCGATCCTCCATTAGTCTCCCTCATCTCGGTGAAAATAGTAATAAAAAAAGCGTCGATATTGACGCTCTCTCATTCGTAGCTATATAGGAAGCACATCTCCTATACTCGCATTATATACAACGGCCGCGTGTCATATTCTTAATAGCGCCGTGGAATTTACGAGCTCTGCCGCGGAGATTAAAAATTAAAACGGCCGAGTTCGTCGATAGAGAGGGAGAGACTAAAATGAAGGTATACCTAAAAGAATTGATTAGAATATGCAGCTATAAAAGTTGGCGACTCGTAAATTAGAGATCACCGCCAACGTTGCTCCGGCGAGGTGATGAAGTGTGTCGGAGGTAATTAGGGTACCGTTAAGGCGCGCTCTTATGAACGCGACTGAGCGATAAGGTGGCTGCAGCCGAGGTCCGGGCATAAATCTCCTATTTCCTCTTTGAGCTTGAGGATCATCGTGCTGCAGAGGACGAAAAGCAATCTGACCTGACCCCGGGCGTCTCTCGTCAACCTCCACTAGGTTGTTATTTTGCTCCATCACGTCGGTCTATACATTGCTTAACCGTGTCTGAATAAATTTGTGGATCGGAAACACCTCTCGTGACGTGGACTAAAAAAAATAGTTGATTAATTTACAAATTTGCATTTCGTGCGTAATAAATTTGAAGTTTCGTGTTCTGTGATTTATACATACGTATTTTTTCTTAAGATACTCATTTGTACGTCTGTGCTGCCGCTATGCGCAGAGATACACATAATAGACGCACAGAAAGAGGAAATGAGGCACCTTGTGCCTCGAAAACGAGCGCATGATAAACGAGCCGACACCGCCTCTACTCCGCCGTGTGGAATTGAACCCTTTAAACGCCTCTCTAAATGCAAATAAACACCTATACTAGATAGACTCTCCGCGAGACAGGCATTTCTGTGTCGAATTTCGATGTTATTGGCTTTCCTCTTGAGCTCGTTCTTACACACGGCGGCAACTCAATTATATACTATTGTTGCTCAACACTCTTGTTAACTAAATGTGTCGTGAAGAAAAAAAGCAAAGCGTTCATTTCCGCTCGAAATCGCGATACTTTTTTCCAGACGTCTTCGTCCTCGTTATTTTATGCTGCAGAGGATATTAAAGCCTTAATTGCTTCAAAAATTCTTCGAGGGATACTCGAAATTTATAACAAGGGCATAAATGTCTTGGTTTTATTGCCGCGGAGCCTGGATTACTTTAATGGATTTCAAATGTTATATGTACGCCGGTCTCCTTCTCGTTTTAAATACCTCTTATACTTCAACATATATGAAGCAAAGAAAAAAAGATACGTCCGTACTTACAAGCTTCATTTTAAAATCATCGCACGAAATTCTCAAATACATTTCAGTATTGTTCTAAACGCAATTTCAATGACAATAATCACAAGCCAGCAAGTTTCGAAGCAAATAAATAGCCGTAACTCAACAACACGTCCACTACTTGTGTACATGTACATATACGTATACACCTGAGTCAAGTACACTTCCAGATCCCGTAACGGCAGTCGCGCCTCTTCGCGGCTCGAAAACCTATTTCACCTCGACAGCGGGAGCAGCGGCAGCCCTCCATTACTTCGATATTATTATGATAGCCGGACCGCGGCGCCGCGCGGAAAAGGATCTTATCTGCACCGCAAGCCACGAAAACTATACGTCTTTCGCGTGATTTCTCGCTCGCGCCGTATATACGTACTGCTGTTGTAAGCCTTTTCTATATAGTGACCCAACGAAATAATCACGTCGAGGTGTTTTCCGCGACGGTCGTTTTTTTTTTTTGATGCCCGGAGATAACGGTAAGAATTTTTGCTATTCTAGAAAAATAAATCGTTATCCAAAAAACTGCGACTAGAACGAGAGCGACCAGAAGCAGTTTAACTCTCGGTCCTATCAGAGGGCGAATAATTTTCTTCCTCGTATGTAGATGAAAAGAGGGCTCTTTGAAAGATAAAAAACAGGATGCAGCGTCGAGTGAAGCTCTCATTGCAAGTCTTTTTAAATTCCCGATCCGAATCGTCTCGCATCTCTTTGAATGCATCGGAAAGAGAGACAAATAAATGTTAAAGTTATACAACCAGATTCTTCCTCAAGTAGTTACATTATGATGAACGACCCGAATCCGAAAAGGCCAGTCTAAAACTGTCTAAATTTTACGGCTACTACAGGGTGGCGGTTCTGTTTTCTCCGTCGTGTGTACTCCGCGTATATTTGCATTGACCGCGCTAATTGCCACTGCGTCTTGATTGTCGCTTGACTTCTTAACGATCCGAAGAAAAAAGAAAGGAACGCGCGACCCCTTCCTTAACTCGGGCAACGATATTTCATCGTTCTTGCGCCGACGCCGTGTATACATCAGAAGCTACTCTCGAGAACAACAACGAGCTCTCTCGTCCCTGTGCACTTGTCGCACAAGTTAGCGCCGGTGGCTATGCAAATGCACGAGGCGGTGGCTTTCAGTGCGGCTAATGACGAGAGCCGCCGCCGCCGCCGCTGCTTAATTACGGGGGATATGAGCCATTGGTGTTCTCGCTGATTACGGGATGTGATTGTTTTTATTTTTTTCGGATGTCCGCGCTTGCCGCAGACGGACATATTTTCTGCACCGATGGGAGTATATATATAGCTCCGAGGAAGAGTTGATTGCGGATACTACTAATGGAATTATGTTCTTGCGTACGTAATAGTTTTTAAAAGAAAAACCGTTCGGCATGCGCGCACGAGTACTCCGCAAGCTGCAAACGACTGAAGAAAAAAAAAGAGTAGCCGCGTTTCCGCGATAAGCATGTAAAGCACGTAACTAGCGAACCTCGGCGTTGCGCACACAGTCAATAACCTTCTCGGAAATTCTCGAGCTCGTGCGCATGAAAAAAAAAAAAAAAGCAGGCGCTTCGGCAACACACACTCGTACAAGGCTCGCGAGTCGTTGATTTTCGTCTATCGCAAGATAAATTGGATAAGTGGCTCTTTGATTCTCTATCGATTTCTTATCCTCGCGCGCTTGCATTTGAATCAAAAGAGGCCCCCATTTATCTCGCTCGATATCGATTTCGCGCGACGTCCGTCGCTGCTGTCGGCCGATTTGTGCAGTAGTATACTGCGTCGGACGGCAGAAAGGAGAGGATAATCTTATGCAGCAGCAGAGATTCCGCGGGACGACGAAGAGAAACGTGCGTTATATGCAGTCCAGCGCCGCATAATCGTACATGTTCCTAGTTCTGTATATATACCTTGTGTTTATATCCAAGCGAGATCTGCCGTGTTGTGCTGAGCGCGTTTGTTGTGTTTTCTTTTTTTGCTCTCCGGAGTTTCTGATGCGCAAACGCGAGCTTGTGGATTTTTCTCTCTTCGAATAATCTCATCGATATACGAATAAGAGTAGAGTAAAAATGCTTTTTAATTAAATTTCCGCAGCTGTGCTGTAAAAACGTATATTTCAGCTCCATATTCAAATGAAGTAGCGCGGCTATATAAGCACAAAAAACGGCGTTCCTCCCTTTTATCAGAGAGCTGCGAGCCAAGACGAGAAAGAGAGCAAAGCAACGCGATCCCTTGTGCGGTGAACCAGTTCTTCGATTCATTAATAAATATGATTTCTCCTCCTCTCCCTCGCCATTCTTCCATCCCCTATCTCTTCCTTTTCTCTCTCTCTCTCTCTCTCCCTCGGAAAGTCAAGTATACGCAGCAGCCGAAGGCGCTGCAGAGAATATAAATACAAGCGCATGCACGTACAGAGGCGAGGTCGCGCAGGAATATGCCTCGTAAATTACGAACGGCAAAGTACATACCGCGAGCGCAGCGGCGTTGTTGCGGAGCTAGGATATCGTCTAGGCTCGCGACGACCGCTTGTTTGATCGATCCGTGACTTGAGCGTGCAGAGTTACGTTGGGCTGCTGCAGATCGTATCTTATTTTTTCGACTCGCGTGCCGGGGAATTCGAGGAAATAGGCTGATTAGTGGCAAATAGGGCAACCATTAAATCGCGTAAAAAATATCGTTGCGATAAGTAATGACAGATCAGCGGAGAAACTTTATCTCGTCCATATAGCAATAAGAATTCAAAGGTACCGGTCATACTTTATCGAGCAAACGCGCATTAGTCAGGTCCACTCGAATATTAATCCAAGCGCATATCCGCCGCAAGGACTAATCCCTTTTCGAACGCCGATACCATCGCTCACGCGCTCGAAATCTCTTCTTTCTCGATCCAACCGCATATCTTTAGTCGTTTCGCGAAATTCGTTTCCCCTGTCTCGCATTCGGGAGCCCCGTGCACACCGGGTTATTAATTTTCGGATTGAGCTCGTTGCAGCAGCAGCAGCACAGGTGGATGCTTATCTCTCCTTCTCCGATGCTTGCGCGCGCGCGCGCGCGGCGAGCCTTGGAAGAATCCGGCTGTACTCTCGCGGTCGTACGCGCTTTATTTAAATTGTTGCACGGGCCCTTGTAACTTATAAATGCGGGATATTTGGTTCTCTCGTGTATATACCGCGCGCGCGTGTGTATATATATATGAGATACACACGCGAAACGCCCGGGAATGATTTAAGAGCCGGATAACGATCTCGGGGATTGAGTTTCATTTTTGCTTCGCTTTTTGTGTTTATATGTATATACACGGGATGAGGAGGAGGAGGAGGAGATTGTGTGCGCACACCGACAAAAATGCTTCGGAGATAGAGAGCGCGGCTACTGGGATGCGAAAAAAATACTTTGATTTACGCAAATATCCCGGATAATGAGCCTACTCGCAGATAAAATTTTTCACTTTAATTACAGGCTACCTGAATCGTCGTATAAGAGAAGAGGAAAAAAAAGAAATGCCTCTCTCGGTGATATATAGAAAAAGCTCGGCGCGGCGATGTCGAGATTTTTATTCCGGTCAATTAAGGCCTCCTTAATTATTCATTATATCGGAAACGTTTAATCTCTCCGTCTCTTGAGCGCGTATAATTATTCGGGCATATCGTTTTCGAGAGATATAAAACGCGCTTATTAAACTTTCGGCGCTTAAATCCGATTCGTATCGCAATCACCTTCCTCTCCTTTTGAAATTCCATGTATATGTATACACACACAATAAACGCGCAGCTCTCTTTTTCTCTCGATCTCGGTGCGCAGCCTTAAACGGCCAAAGTATCCTCTCGCAGCCCTGCAGTGTAACATCGCCGGAGAATCGGCAATATTTGTCTCGCAATATGTTAATACACAATAATAAAGCACGAGGAGAGAGAGAGAGAGCTGAATAAAAAACGAACGCAAAGAAGAATGGACGCAGAGAGGAAACACGATGAGAGAGAGAGAGGAGGAGTGTAAAAGGCGCTTCGCGATGCGCTACTGCACACATGCGGTAGTCGTACAACAAGCAGCGGCTCGTATTTTGATATACACGCGAGATAGCCGCTGAGATAAGCATCGTGCGCGGGAGGCTGCGGCTGCTTTTTGTTAAAACGAGCAGAAAAATGAAGCGGGGAATATGGATACGTAAAAAATGAAGCGGAGCGAGGTCGTCGTTGTTGTGTTTACCGGTAGAGCAGTACAGTCCGAGTCAGAGATTACGTTATATATTTTGAAATTTTGTCCTCTACAGACTGATGATGCGGTGTAAAATGTGTGCCTTGTATAATTCCCGTCAAAGAAGTAAACGTTGCAAAGCCCAGAGCGAAGAAGGAAATCAGAAGCGATTCTCCGGGGGCCATTTGAATATATAGCTGAACATCGCATGGCATTACAAGCGAGACTATGGAGTCACGAAAGCGAATAAGCAGTAGCAGCGCAGAAAAAGAAAGAGTATAAGAAAGAAGGACGCGGGGGTTAAGAGCGCGATGCTGCAGCTTCTTATTGTTGCCGACGATAAACGAGGACATAACTTTTGTCCGGCGAACGACGATAAGACTCTCGTTGCCTTGCTGCCCTGCTCTATATCGTGTATATTGCGCGAGTCTTTCAAAATAATTCATTTCACAACAAGCGGTATTACTTGAAACATCGTGGAATTCGACAACGGCCCCAACCGTAAAAAACAAAATCTCAACCTTCAAGTTTGCCGGCGCAGAGAGTAGCAACAGCAGCATCTCATGAAACTGATAAACGGCCCGACATTACGCGCATATTAAAGCCGCGGCGCATTACCATACACACAAAGCTCTCTCTCTCTCTCTCTCGCTACTTACAATTCGTACATCTCATCCGCGAAGAAAAACCGCGAGGAATATTCCCCCACGCTCGCGCGGGCTCATTAATAATGGAATAACACCAGCGCGAGACGTCAAAAATGATATAACTCAATCCGCTCTGCATCCTCCATCATCACGTCCTTCTCCTTCTTGTGTGTATAACTGCGTATGTAGACACTCGTATACAGGCAAATAAATACGATCGAGATCATAACTCAGTCGTCGCGAAATTTATGTCGGGCGTCCGATTGAAGACGGCGACGCGGTGTATTACGTTATATACAAAGCTACAGTGCGAAAGTGACTCAATCATGTCGGGTTATTTTAATAACGCCGATCGCTATTGCCGAGGGTTCCGAATATAATGCTTCGGTGTATTTTTCGATTGGCAGATTCAAAGCGCGAGAAGGAAATAATAATTGAACTTCATTCAATCGCGATATAACACTCGCGAATTAATTGTTCGCTTCATTAATTTCCCCTTTCGTTTTTCACTCGAACGGAACAACATATCGCCGCATGTGTGCCAATTGTATTCAGCAACGATCTCTGTTTTGTACGTTTAAATTAAATTCATTTCGCCGCGCGCAAAACGCAATACAAGCAATAGATATCTGGACTTGGATGAAAAGCTCACTCGATGATGGTAATTCATTTGCTCACGGAAAAATGCCCGGCAGTTATATCGATAAGAAACACATCAAAGAAGCAAGCGAAAGATACATCAGCTGGGATCTCTCGGCGAGATCTCTGACTAATTACATTCCTAACCTAGCGGGGTGCGAGAGATGAGCCGCCTCGTATTTCCATTACACGGATTCGCCGGGCTTATCTACTCTCTCCGATCGTTCTCTCTCTCTCCGTGAAAATCGAGATTCGTTATACGAGAGAGAACTTTTCTTCCTTTTGCTCTCATCGCGATGCGCGTATAGAGGCACACTTTACGAGTCCCGGGGCTGTTTGCTCTCGGAGATTGGCTTGTAAATTTGCGCTAAAGCTGCTTCTCCTTACTTTTATTTCTCTCTCTCTCTCTCTCTGTGGCTTTCGTCGAAGCTTTATTGAGAGCTTTTATACCGCGACCTTTTTACTGCGCGAGATGAAGATGTTTTTATCGCGACAAAAGCGCTCTCGTGGATCATCGTCGCTCGTTAAAATTCCTCTAGAGTCGAGATGAGAGCGCTCCCAATTTCTGGAGGACGATGCGATGAGGAAAAGTCGCCTATACTTCTTACAATCCATTTGGCTTATCCGAGTATCACGCGCTTGCCTGTGTATATATATATATATATATATAATTAAAAGCAGAGAGACGTCTCGCGCACGCAGCCCTCTTTTTCTTCGAGGCCTTATCACTCGCTCCTCATCAATTTCGAAGCAGCTCCCAATAAACAGCAGCAGCAGCAGCTCCGGACGTCATCGCTGCAGCTTCGGCGTGTTTCATTAGAGCGAGAGAGAGATGCAGTACCCCGCTCTTTTTTCTCCCCTTCCGACCAAACGAAGCGAGATAGCCGAAGGAGCTACTCTTTATGGGCCGCCGAGAGCTGCAGCGCGCATATTATGTGTTTAACGACTCGCTTGATTCGTGCGGCGCGCCAACAGTTCTCTCTTTCTCCTCTCCTTTGCGTATATAGTTTTGTTTCTTTCTGCTTGCGAGGTCTCTTGCGCGTGTGCTTCGAGAAAATTAGATTATTATATTGAAAAAATTGAAAAATAAGAATAGTTCGCTATTAACCGGCGACGATCGTTCCTCTCTCGTATATAATAGATTGTATACCAGCACAAAGGAGCTTCCTCTGTATATTTACTTTCGCTCTCGCGCTGATATCGAGATCTCGGGATCTGTTCATTAGTCCTAATATACAGCGGCTGCCGCAGTATACACGTATAGATATTTATTAGCTCCGCCGCGCTCGTGCGCTCTTCTCTTTATCCGACGGTGATATTCGATAGGGGTTGCTGCCTTTTAATGATAAAAATTGTGGTCTCCCCTTTGATGTACAAATGAACTCGCGCATATATACATAGCGTTTGCATCGCGTGCGGAAGGGGCGTTAAAGCGTCGCGCGAGAGTATAATTGGAGGGGATAAGTACTGGCGCGATTTTTTTTTCAATAGTCCAGCTCAGGTTTCGCAAAATTATTTTTTCGTTTCCAGTATTTACGCTCTCTCCAATAACAAGACGGTCTAATAAACGCTACCGCGGAATACTAGGAGCGGCTGCCGCATATAATTCCCCGCGCGAGCGGTCGTATAATCCTCGCGCGCGGCGAGAGGAAACGCCCGAGGAGTCTTTATTCTCTTCGCCGAGCGAGTGTATAGGTATTTCCTAAAGTAGCCGCCGCTGGTTTTAAAAGCGCGCCTATGGCCCTGCGCGGAAAACTGCATGGCGCGCGGTATATACGTTCATACACTATATATACGCGCCGTTCGCGGTCCATTAAACATGCCGCTATAAGAGAGCGTCTGCGCAAGAGTCGCGTCCCTCTGATAATACGTGTACGAGTCGTTTTTCTTGCCTGGTATTTGCCGAGTTGCGGTGAAGGAAGTAGCTGGTTATATGCCGCGCTTTATTTATGGATTCTCTAGTTTAGCCTTGTGGCGCATTACAATCGTTATATATGTACGAGTGTCCTGGAAAATTATTATTCGATATAATCGATCGAGAATGAGAAAAAAAAAAATGGCAAATTATTTCCATAACTCAGCGAAATCTTTATCTAACAAGTATACAACCACCCGCGGCGTGTTTGCGATACAGCCAGCTCTCCTAATATTGCAACCCGATATATACTAACTGTAATTACGCGCTATCATTCCCGACCGCGCGTGCGAGTTGTGGAGAGAGATGAAGAGAATTTCCTTGTTGGCCTGAACGAGCCTAATCTGAAATCCAATCGCGCCTTCAAAGATAGTGCCGAGAGCCGTAAAGCCACATGATGGTGAAAATTCAAAAAAGCCTTGACCAACGACCGCAGCCATTCTAAAACTAGGTATATAACTGCTCACGCGGTGCATGTAGTGTATATATGAACGACGCGCTCTCTCTCTCTCTCTCGGTGTCTCAGAGACGAACAACGATTTACTCTCACTGTACATACACCTAGAGTCGAGTACATGTAGCTGTGTGTAGCTACGCGGACAGAGTTGTAGTCAATGCGACTCTACTCTATTTCGTTGCGTTTGACGTTTGCGAAGCATCAAGCTGGTTCTGATGCTCTACAGACTAGTTCAAGAGCCATCCGAGAGTTTGAATTTTGAAGCTAGACTCAGCGCACATTGAAAAGCATTATTGCTATACAGCTGGACAGTAAAAATCTTACTCTCGAAACTCGTAAGCCCGATGCAAAATCTTATATACCTCGTGTGCTTCCCAGCTGAAACTCGAGCAAAATCCTCGGCGCATCCGGCAAACTGCCTCCGCGGACTGTACAGTCTCTCCTGCACCAGCCCTCCGCGATAGGATCAGCCTGCAGGCCAAACGAGGCTCTCTCTTACTCTCACACACATACACACACACGTGCATACAGCAGAGGACTGTGGGCGCGGTGTGCACCGATAGCCCCCTATGCTCATGTATACCTATACACACGCGTGTAGCATTGCTCAAGAGAGAGAGAGAGCGGGACATTATCGGGGCGCAAACACGCGCTCTCGCGAGCTCTAGCATTTATGCTCTCGCCCGTAAAATCCGGCGAGCGAGTTTAAAACCGTTAAAGCTGCGGCATTAGTACGGACGCGGCCGCGAGGGACACATTTTACGCGGTCGTTGCTACCCTGAGCGCTCTTATAATTTATCGTATTTAGAGCGCTGCACTCGCTCTTTCCTCTCTCTCTCTCTCTCTCTCTTTCTTTTCGGGAATCCGATGCTTTATGATTGGCGGCGATAAGCGTAAAGGGGGATATCGCAGCCGGTTGTGTTCGCGGAAGCCGATGCAGCATAATGCTGAATCGAGGAAAGTCTGTGTGTTTTGTATGGCTCGACGCGCGAGGGCGTATACACGGCCGGAATTATGATAATGCGTCGCTCGGTTTTCGCATTGGGTTTCTTGCTTTTCTTAACGTTCGAGACCATTGACGATTCTGTTTATGCTAATTCCCCATACATATGCGTTGATGTGAAATGAGTCTCGCTGGAAGAGCAAATATTGGAGAACGAATATGAAGAGGACATCGGTGTAGTTTATGATCGGAGCCTGTTTAGAATTTTTTTTCTGGTAAACTCTGTAGCTCACGATATGCAGATTGTACCGTGTAACGGCTCGTTTTTTATCCCGGCACTTAATTAGGGAGACACTATATATACGCTTCGAGGCATAATTCAAGCTTACGTAATACAGGGAAAGCGAAGAGTTGACTTGGCTCTCGGAAGAGATCGATCGCATCTAATTTAGTCACTTTCAATATAACGCGCCAGTCCTCTCTATTAACGGTATATATTTTGTATATAGTTCTCGAACGCCAGATTTTTACATTAAAGAAACGGTCCATCACTGTTCGGATGACAATATACTTATTCATTTTTTGCGCACCTGCAAAAGCACCGCGACGTGCATGAACAGCTGACGGTCTTGTTTTACCTTTTGCATGGGGGCGATCTCGGTGGCAGTTTGAATCCTCTCCAGCGCTCGGTGTGATGGATCGTTTTCGAAGTGATAAATAACGCAGATAGAAGGATATATAAGCTACGTCTCGAGAGATGTCTATACTTTATTCCGAGAAAGGCGGAGGAAGATGTCTCGAGGAGAAGAAAAATCGTTAATCGCTTTTAAGATCAGTCCACACACTGCAGCGATTACAATTCCTCACTGTAGTTAATAACTTGACTTAATTGTTAGAAAATAATCCCTTGAGTAAATTTCAATTGCTATCAATACCATATATACACGTCTCTCGAGCATCAATTTCTATCGAGATCCCAGTACATCGATTACACACGTGTGCCACGATAGTCCCACGCGTTTTCCCATGATTGATCGTTCAGTCGCCCGCGCGCGCCCTCTACATCACGTGGTTCGATCTTACCATCAGTCCACACAATCGTTCGGCTAATTTGTCAATCCCCGTCTATATATACAATTAAAGGTACTGCACTTTTATGTCACGCTCGCGCATGACGAGGCAACGCAAAGAGCCATGAAATTTAATTGATGATGCGTTAATGGCGAGTGACACGAGACGGCGTAGGATTCGGCGCTATCGATCACGCATCATATGCGCGCTTCGCTGCACCCGCGCGATATTGTTCTCTTGGTGATGCGCTTTCTTTATATTCACTTCTTTTAATTTATATTGATTCATCGATCTTTGTCCGTACGTTTCGGAATGTTAATCGATTCGAGACGATTGCGATAACAAACCGAACACCGATTGTTGATATTCGTTGTACACAACACGCATCTCTGCTGAGATGCTTTTATACAAGATCGTGTCTCAAAGATTGCAATAATCCAGTAGCTCCCAAAGTTTCTTAAAGCAAGGAACCGTACGATATAAAGGATTAATCCAAGTGCGATCTCGATGCAAAGACATTAATCGCATCTGGAGTCGATCTCTCATCGTCCGCGGGTGTAAAAAAGCACGCACGTATATATACGACAGCCATTTACGAAAATTAATCGACCTCTTGGCAGAAGCACTTGAATCCCTGCAAAGGCGGCGAGCAATAAGGAGCCATACATGCTATGGCACACACACACACATCTCTCGCGAAATATCGTATTAACCAATCTAACGTGAGCCGTGTTGTTCTCTTGTCTGTTGCAGCAAAAGGTCCGATTCTGGTTCGCCACGGGTGGCGCCGGTTTCTGCATCAGCAGGGCGCTCGCGCTCAAAATGATACCAGTGGCTGGGTGAGTCTGCATTTGTCTTACTTTTTTCTCCCTCTCTCTCTCTCTCTCCCTTCGTTGCTTTTATAATACTCTGCACTACATGCCCGACTTTTCCCTCTTGCACTTGTGTGTATGTGTGTGTGTGTGATATGTGTGACTGCCGCGCGCAGCCCCCTACTGTCTCCCGCTCGTTTCTTTGCTTCTCTAGTAGCTTCTTCCTCGCATTCTTGACAAATGCTCCCTGCCTGCTGCGGTAGGCTATTAGTGCGGCTCAAAAGCACAATGCGCTCGCTCGCATTGTGCTTTTGAGTTGTACGACACGTGTGCTGGCTTTATTATCATGCATACCTCGTCGATATATACATATGCGAGATGGCTAATATGCTTGATGGAATATGTCATTACTCTGCATGCGCTTTGAGATATTTGCTTCGTCACTTTCCGCGAACGCACAACGCAGGTAAGAAATTGGCATTTTTATTATTTACAGTATATACCATTATTTATTCGGTCTTTGCAGCGGCTTTCTCCTGCGCATCTTCTTGTGTCTTACAGCGTAGTTTGCACGAATATAGAATTTTTGCCGCCTCTGAACATCACCTCAAATTGGGACAAGAACACTCGTGCGCGCGCGCTTTGCTTTGCTCTCGGAGAGAAAAAAGCAGGTCAGACTCTTAGCCATTATATCTTCCCTCTGCAGTTCTTCTCTGAAAACATTTGTCTTACAAACTTTGGAAAATTAACTCGATTCAAATCTCCGTGCAAAAGTGCACCATCACGCCAGTAGGACACGACGAAAAAGAGTCAATTATAATTCACAAACATCATGTGTGTCATCCAGAAAGCGGTAGCTCGAGCTTGAGAGAGAGAGAGACAGAGAAAGGCTGTGCATCAGTAGCAGAGCGGTAGTGAAAAGCCATTTCGTCATCCTCGCAAATGGCGATCAACGAAGTGGCCCATTTGACGAGATTAAACACTCGACGTGTACAAACGAACCTCTTCCTACGCTCTCGTCCCTGTGCAAACGTTCGCCGCCGCCGCCGCCGCCGCAGCTCTTGTCGAACTCGCACGAAGAAAAGAGCAGTCGTGGCTTTTTAACGTCCTTAAACACTCTTGATCTTGACGCGGCTGCTGCTGCTCCTTTCTTTTGCGTTCCTCGACTTCCGTTGGGACGTCTTGTTTTTCGTCGCGCCATCGCGTCATGTGTGCGCTTGCGAGAGGACACTTTTTTTTCGACGGGACGTTGTTGCTGCTGGGAAAGAGTGTCAAGTGCAATTCAAATGTTGGCTCCGACAACGCTGATGATGCGTGTACCATCACGTGACATTCGAATGTACAGTTGGATGAGATACGGGGCAATTTGTTATTTTGTCATTTGCATAATCTGTTTTTAAACATTGTTAACTCGTGTCTCTGCTATCGCGTGACAAACTGTAAATTATCCAGAGAGGATGAGGACATTCGTGTACAATTGCTTGCATTCAATAATTGCTCGGAATTTTACAGCGAACAAGTCATTAAAACCTGGCATTAAATATTCAATAAACCCTCGCGCTCGAATCGCGTATAATAAAAAGAGAAAGCGCTGTGTATATCGGTTTAATTAATAATTCCGCGACTGACAGATTTATCGCGAAGAGCAATAAGCGCGCGCGGCGCAACTTTGTCGAAAATTAAATTAGCAATTTTAAAAGGCCGCCTTGCATCGATAATCTCCTGCAATATGCATAAGCCTCGCGAAAAAAGTGCTCTCGTGTGCGCAAGAAGTCGCTGTAATCGAATTATACAAATTTTCCCCCGCCGAAAAGACGTGAAATTTTACGAGCAAGTGCGTTTATACGCGAAACTCAGCTCTCTCGTATGTTGTATATAAGAAAGAAAGCGAGAGGACATAAACGCGTATACGAATGAGAATTAATCTCGTCGTGATGCGCAGTAAAGAGAAAAAGAAGACCGCCGCGCAGCAAGTCCGTATATATAATTAGACGTCGTGAATTTCAAAAATTATAATGAGGACATCTTAATTAAATTTCATCAGGTTTTGACGTTCGGCGATCGATCGCTGGCTTTTTTTTGTTTTCAAGGCCCTCTATACTATATAGCGAACACACGAGAGAAGTAATCGACTTTCGGTGCGTGTAACTCGTGCGGCGTGGCTTTAATTTTCTCCGCTGCTGCTGCTGCTGCTGCACATTTAAAATGCGCGTTTTTGCAGCGCGTCAGCCAAATTAAACGCACGTATAAGCGCGAGAACGTCGCTCGGTGTCACTTACTTTTCCATTACGACGTGCAAATCCGGCCGAGTGTAATTCGCAATTTCAAATTTGTCGGGGCTCTCTCACCTTCGAAAAGCTATTTGCAGTAAGGAATATAATAATAATAATAGTAATAGTAATAATAGCGAAAAGCTCATTTTTTTCCGTAATGCGAAGACGCGCGCGGAGCTTCGAAAAGGAAATATCACAAGATATATATTGGCAATAAAGCAACGAGTAGCTACAGCAGCAGCAGCAGCAGAGCGAGAGAACGAAGTAATAAAGCCGATATGAGCGAAGGGGAATAAGGAAAATAAAAAGCTGCGACGAGAGACGAGCAAGAGGAGGAAGCGAGGAAAAAAAAGCAAAGCACACCGACGTGGGGTATATACTGATGCATGTGTAGGAAATGACAGAGGGAGAGGAGGCGAGTGCGTATATATATATATGCGCGCGGGCAGAAAACGAAATCGGCGAGAGAAGGAGGAGCATCAGCATAGAAAGCATCATATTTGAAAAAAGGAGGAAAGAAACGCTGCAGGGATAATAGCGTATAAAAAGAACGTCGAGTCTGCCGCTCGATGCACTTGTTTGGCCGGGACGAACAAGTGGCCGAAAGAGCATAGAGAGGGAGTGCGTTGAACCATCCGAGCTCTGTATAGGTATTCGCTTATTAATCGATTTTCGACAAAAAAGTTAAGTCTTCGTCTTGTCTCTCTCTCGGTGATATTGAATTCATTACCGGCCGTCCGGACGACCATTAACTTTACGATGTATATCCAGCGCCGTTGCGAGAGGCTGACGTATATTATACGCGCATTTTTGCTGCGGCAACTCTTGTCTTCTGCTGTATTATGTATGTTGTGCGTGTATCGATTTTCGGTGACGAATTCAAGATTCCGCTCCTCGTGTTTTTCGACCTTATTGAGACATTGAGATATTTCCCGTTGCGAAGCTGATTGCTTTCCGAGTATAATAACGAGACGACGAGAGAACACGATACCTACGTATATATATAAAAATATCTACTAAAAAATGTACGTCAATCAGCAAAGCCACAAAACTCGCTTTAATACAGTAGCAGATCGACTCAAGCTGTGATGCGTATACCACACCACCCGCGAGCAAGGCCGCAATATAAAGCCAACCGCTGGGGTTATATCTATTCCCGAGATCAGCGCAAAATCGGCACGAAAACTTCTCGCTTCATCCCCATTAAAATTCCATCACACACAGTAGAGCCGAAACCACATCGCTGTATGAAAATAAACTCTGATATGCTAGCTCTGCCGGCGTCGTCGTCTCGCTTGGCTTCCGGAATACACATACATATACATAGCTATTCCCAGTCCCATGGTTAACTATGCGCGAGCGAGCGGCAAACGTGAGAAAGAATCGCGAGTCGGAGAAAGAATAAGAAGAAGACGGCGGCGGCGGCCGAGCGTAATAATTATTGCGCCTTGTATAGGAAGCGGCGCATCCGGAGCACGCGTGTAATTGCGCGACGCCCACCATTACGCTATACTGTATACTGTATACTGCTGCTGCTGCGCTATGCTTGTCGTCGCTTTTTTCTCTGCGACGTTGAAGAGTATATAGAATATTTTTCTTTTCGCTGGAAATTGAGTCACTGATGTTCGATCGTTAAACGACAGCAAGATCGAATTTTTAATCAAAATATGTATGCAAGCCTCCGGAAAATTTATGGGATCGTAAATCTCGGAAACTCGCATTGTTCATATCCGTATAATAAAGCCTCTGCCAATGTAGAGCTCTCGTATTTATAGAAAGAGTGCACGTATACGCATCCAAAAGGATTAAACTATTGCAGGCATCCCTCGCTCGCGATAGAGTCAGGCCGGTGTGCGAATGTCTCGCACACCTTCCCACCGTAAAGTATTCGCTCGTTTGTCGCGCGCCGTTTCATTATAGGTTCGCAGGAGAGAACCGCGCCGCGAGAAATGTCGCTCCGAAAGAATTCGCGAATCGCTCGGGGATCTTTCTCTCTCTTCGGGCCGAGTGTATGGTGTATATATAGAAAAAAGGCTGCACCGCCGAACAGCAGATTCCGCATATAACGGAGGGAATCGAGCAATTTAATCGCGAGATAATATATGCTAGTTGCGAATATAAGCGACTTTTTTCAACTTTTATCTCTATTTCCAGCCGAGAATAGTTTATCGCTCTCCTTAAGCTCACTATACGTATATATACTTGCTTGCGGAAGTTCGCCGTTATAACCCAACTTAGCCGATTGCGCTTTAAAGTATCTTTTTTTCTTACACCGTTTAATGACTTTTACACGAGTAGGTGTATAATTAGTCCCGACGACTCTCGCGCGCGCGCGGCAACAATGCGCTCTTTCATTTCGATTCCGCATTGTGTGAGCTTTTTGCGATCGCTTGCTGTACATAGTAGCTTAGTCATGCGTCCGATTTCTGCAGATGATGAGTTATATGGTGTATTATAGAGAGCAGGATAATCATTCCGAGTTCTCCAGGGGGCTTTTGTCCTGAAAAATCGCCGAGAGTTGCATTGTCCGCCGCGCCGGCTGTGTAATTACGAATCTTCCTTCGTGAATGAAAGGCAATTACAATCTGCCTCGTGTTATCATATACGCGAGAAAAATTCATGAGATTATGAAATTTCGGCAAAACGAGCCGAATACGAAAGCATCTCGTCGTTATAGCGATCGGCTTCCCAGAATTCACGCTCATCAGCAGCGCTCTAAAAAATGACTCGCAGCTCGTTATATGAGGAAAAAAAAGAAGGCGCCGAAGATCTCTGCGGGCGATAAGAAGCGGCCGCGAGAAAATGACGATCCCGGCTCCTCAATCAAATTCTCTATACTGTCGCTCTCGCACGGTATATACGTATACGTATCTGTCTTCGAGATAATAAAATTAAACGAACATCGCGCGGCCAAGCCTTTGAGTTACCGATACATCTGCGTTTCAGCTTGGACGTCGATGAAAAAAAAGAAATCCCTCACCTCCTATCCTAGATTGTTGTACAAGCAACAACAACGATTGCAATTTTCAGAGCTCATTACCATGCGCGCCGAGCCGAAAAACGCATTGCGCGTCTGCGGTATAGCTAATACAGTAGGACTTGACACGTTCGCTGTGTGGTCGCAATTGAAAGAATCGCACGTACCTCGAGATTGAGATTGTCTCAGGAGTGGAAGAGGGGGGAATAATGTATTATTGCTTATA
This sequence comes from Cecidostiba fungosa, assembly GCA_900474305.1. Classification (NCBI taxonomy): domain Eukaryota; kingdom Metazoa; phylum Arthropoda; class Insecta; order Hymenoptera; family Pteromalidae; genus Cecidostiba; species Cecidostiba fungosa. The sequence goes on from UCOJ01000580.1 coordinate 64,232, forward strand.
TTTTTCGGATTAAAAAAGAAACGAAAGCACGCAAGAAGCTCACTACCGGTAAACCGAAGGCCCATAGATCAGTCTGCCGATCTTTCCCTCTTGGAGGCGGCGGCGAGAGGGTCTGCCGCCGCTTCCGTCTCTCTACCTTCGGAATGCCCAAATTGGTTTTACGAGCCGCGCCGCTGATAGCCCTGCGCGCGTATACGCCTCTCCGCCGCGGTGCAATCGGCCACGACGAAAGGAATCCAATTAGGCGAGTAATAATGGAATGATCGGGCCCGACGACGATCTCCTCTTCTCTCTCCGCCCAGCTGCGATTCTTTTGGCTCTCTGTTTCTCAATATTGCTACTGCGCAGTTTTTTTCTTTTCTCCCCTAGTTACGCTCGCGCGTCTCGGACCTTTTCTTTCATTGCGTTGCGAAAGCGCTTGTATCCTCGTCATTTTTGTTCGTATATTTTGAGAAGCTTTTAGATGACGAATCGTTTTTTTAGAAGTAGAGACTATAACGTCTAGGTGTTTTAATGACGGAATCGTGTTGACAGGTTTATCGGGCACGTTAATGAGCTGTCGTTATGCCGGCGTCGCTCTCGAATTCGTCACTGCGGCGGCGGCTTCTTGCGAAAACCAGCTTGAGAGAGATTTTGTCGGGATCGAAGGTTGTGTGCTGATTTATCCGCTGCAGCGAGGGACTATAAAATACACGGATGTCAATTTGCGTCGCGTGTGTGGCTGTGTATATGTATATAACGAGTCCTACGGTTAATTATATGTATAGATTACGCCGGGTATACAATGCTGTATACGAATTGCCGCTGCTTGTAGGAGCTGCTGATTCGAATCGAAATATATTGGAGCAATAATATCAAAAATCACGTAAGTTTATGCGCGTGTAGTCGCCCACTCATTTGAATCAATATGCTAATGATGAGGAAATCAAATATAGCTATATACTGAAATGCAAATTTTCTTCTCGGCCAAGCAGAGAGACAGCTCGTCATTAAAAGTCCGTGTACACGACGAAGAAAACTGTCAATTTCACTGACAGTCATCGAAATCTCATAATATTCCGCGCACTAGTCATATACGAAATTCTCCGAATCGCTTAAACAGTCAAACTGATAAATATAAACTCTACGGCCGATCGTACGCGAGCCATTCCCAGTAAATACAATTCAATTCACAATGGCCGAGGGCACATAAACATCGTAGTTTAATTAAAGCCGATGCTCGCACAAAGATACGCACTGCGACCGCGGGCGAAATAACAAGAACCGAGAGAGAGAGAGAGAGTATACAAAAATAAAGAAGCCCCAGCAGTCGGGGAATAAAAAAAGGGACAGAGCGAGAGTAAGAGAAGGAAAGACACACATCGAGAGAGAGAGAAAGATTCTCTCTCCGTGTATTATAGCCACCCCTCACGCACGCGGCCACTTAACCTCGAAATTTCGATTTCGTCGCGAGGTATTTTAACGAGGCCGATATTCCAGCGCTCTCGCCCTTTTCGAAGGAAGCTATTCCCTATACTCTTATTCCCTCTCTCTCTCTCTCTCATTCACGCAGCGAAAAAGCGACGTGGACTCACCTGTGTGTGTGTGTGTGTGTGCGCGCGTCTCTAATCCATCCAATTAAAAAGGTCGCGCGTGCGCACCGACGAAAATCACGGGCCCCCCCGAAAAATAAACAATCGAATTCTCGCGCACCTGTGCCCGCAACTGTCTTCCTCCCGTCTATATATATACACACGTGTGCGTATACGTATATATGAAGGGCCGACCGTCTCGGTATTCGCTAATGAGAGAACCGAAAGCTGAAGGCGGATGGACCAATCGAAAGGAAAAATGTTAATTAACGCGAGCGTCAGCTCTATCTCTCGCTGACTAGTATATCTCTGATGGCAGAGAGCCCTAATTGGCAGCCCATGGAAATTCTGAGAGATGTCCCCCGCACCGAGGACGTGTTCGTTGTCCTGTCGTTTTTAGGCCGAACGCTCTCTCAAGTCTCAGCTTTTTCTGAGACTGCAGTCGCCAAGCCGAGTCTGTTTTTCCGAAGTCGGCGCGATTCTTTGTATAGCGTGCGAAAGTTCCGTCGTCTGTGTGTGTCTCGGTATTGCGGACCTTTGTCTTTTACAGTTCTCCGCGTGTGATGTAACGAATAGACTTGCAGGATTGTTTTATTCAAATTTATTAATTATCGCGGAATAAAGCGCAAACTAAACTAAATCACGACCGCCGGGCAATTATCGATCAAGGCCACTCTCGGCGCTTTATATATACCGCCGGCTATCGGCAACTTTAATTATTACAAACGCAATGAAGGATAAGCCTTCCAAAAGGAATGCCAAAAGTCAAATCGAGAAAATCGCGATCCATTAGCGAGTAATCGCTACGGTGTGTAAGTGTATATATATATACCAAAGTCGAGCATCATCAGCCGCGCGTAATAAGCCGCTTTCGTTTAACGGGCTGCAGGGATCGAAGAGACCGTATACACACTGCACGGGGCAGGTGCGACGACGAGTCGGCCCTAATCTCCATACGAGTCGCTCTCGGAATGTTGCCGAATTAAAGGCGGCCGAATAATTAAATTCCGTGCGCGCTCTCTCTCTCTCTCTCTCTCAAAGTCGAGCCGCCGCCGTACGAGACTCGTTTATTTTTTCTCTCGCTTGCCAGATTCGCGCTTCTCTTTCTCTTTTCCTTTTTTTTATTTTGCCTCGGATATATTCGCATCCTTTTTATCTTGCGCGAGGACTCGATGCTTAATCTTCTCGATGCGCGCGCGCGCCTGTGTGTGAGTTTGCTATATATGTAACCTCGTGCATGTGTGCTTGTTAGGGTAATGAGGCTACGATGCGATTGAGGGTGTATATAATTTTTTTAGCGTCACATAACAGGAAATGGATATTTGAATGGAATTTTATATCTATACGCGTGATTTATTGGCAACCATTAGTTGGGCCATACATAATATGCCAAAACTGTCTTCTTGGGCCGCCCATGCTATAACTACATGAGTCTACTGCTTGGAATCTAATGTTTTTTGTTTTTCTTTTACTGTTACAGAGGCGGCAAGTTCATCACGGTCGGAGATAGAATAAGACTACCAGACGACGTGACGATGGGCTACATAATCGAGCACTTGCTGAAGAAACAGCTCACCGTAGTCGAGCAGTTTCATTCGCATCTCGAGATTCTCAAGTTCCTCAACAAAGACACCTTTCACGATCAGGTCAGTTAACATTTGAACGAGTGACTCTTTGATGATAAAGTTTCTTGTAATACCTAGCTATATATGTATATAAGCGCTTCGTTGCGATAACACTGTGACACTTTGGGAGTATCCGAAAAGCGAGGGTCGATAAAGGCAAGCAATTTCATCTCATCTCAAAAGTTGAAGGAACACATTTCAATTTCACGAGCTACGTAGCTGATCTCGAAATAAAAGCCTTTTCTGCAGTGCCAATACGATTTTATTAGGAAAAGCAGTGAAATCCTCCTCGAATTTCAGTTCAGCGAACTCTACTCCTGCAGCAGTAGTCAGTCTCTCTCTCCGTCGCTGTCTAAAATATGCAAATATGCAAATCTCGTCGTCGTGAAACCAGGCGTATATATTCTCTATATATGTAGTCGATTTCGGAGATTGCGACTCCGTGAGCGAAATTTCACGTGCGTCGGTATAGAAACGCTCTCTCGCATCTATGGACCGAAATTTCCTAACTTTACGCAGCGCTCAACTCTGTGATCGTATATTGAAATTTTCGCTTTGTACGTGACGCGAATTCCGCGCGTATACTTATACGCGAGAATTTCGAATTCTGGAGAACTTTTTACTTTTCAAAAGTACACTGAGATCGTATCTTTGCCTCGAAAATAAGAGTCTTATACTTTAAGACGGTATATACAATTGATTAACATATATTTCGATGATTCTATCCTCTCCAGACATTCTTCTTTGCAATGTTGCAAACACATTCGTAAGGAGCAACTCTGCAAAAATTCACATACGCAACGATTCAATTCGTCCATAGCTCGCTCCTAAAAAGCACATGCACGCGCTCAAAGAACCGCAGTGTATATAGGCGTCTCGAGTTCAAAGTCGGCTGTGCGCGCAGCTTTCACGATCGAGACGCCGAGATAGACGCGCATAACTCGTCTATTAAGTTCTTTGCCAGCTAGCGATGCGGACGTTTCGATAAGCCGCCGCCGCTGCTGCTACTCTCGGGGGTCTATCTTCTCGCGAGAGCAGTTTGTCAAGCATCGATGCGTAGGTGTATACCTATATCTCGATGGAAGGAAGAAAATATACAGCTAAAATGACACGCGGTATTATGTTGCGGACTGCGTCATCAATTCGAGCCATCTGTTATCGTTCCAATATATATATAGCCTCGCAGACAGATACAGAGTATATAAATTGCCCGCCAACTTGCCCGAGATATATACGCTACGTGTAGTCTGCGATAAACGAGCTGCAGAGAGGCTTCGCGAATTTCCTGCCGCAGAGCATTGCCGAAAGAGCAAACATCCTTTGGAAATTGTTTCCCATTCGAGATTGCGAATCGGGAGAAGAATAGCTACATATCGGGAAAAAGGCTGCAGCGGCGGCGCTGGCACACAGATAAAATACGAAACCTGCAGCGGCGACAAATATTTTCTTTGCCCGACCGAGTGAACCCGATACTACTACCTCGGCGTCGGCTTTCATGAGCCGCCGCCGCTCTCGTCGGGAAAAACAATACCACGTATATGTATCAATTTCCACTCGTGTCAGACGTATTTTTCTCTCTTCCATTCCTTTTTTGAGGACTCGCTGCTGCTGCTGCGGTGTAATTCAGCTCCGTTGCCTTCGTTTCTCGAGAAAAATCTATGTGGACGTGTGTGTGTGTTTGTGTGTGGTATATTGACTGACAATATAATCGAGCAATTTTTCCTGACTCTCTGTTGCAGGTGTCGTTCAGCTACTCGAAGGGGCCGAGGGACGACTGGAACGTCGTCAAGATCGACGGCTTCAGCGTCAGGGACGATCCAAAGAGGTGAGATTATTTTTCTGATTAAAAATAAATAAAACAAATTCAACCCCGAAATCGAGCGTCAGTGTGAGAAGTATTTAAAAATAAAGACAACGGCGATTCGGAGTCATTTCAAGTCCCGTTTTTGCCGCAGTGTCCCGTCATTGCAACGGCGCGCGCTCGCGGCTCTTCAATTACTTGCATAATTGCAATCGAGACTCGACGCGTGCTCGCATCGTATGAGCAATATAACGAAGAGCATAAAACGCGATGCCGGCTCTGTTCTCCTCCTCTTAATTGACTTCTTAATAATTGACTTTATGAGTAGGTGTAATGAGCATCAATTCCTTTCTTTTTTTTCTTTTTGCCGATGAAGAAAGGTACGTGTTTTTAAGGAAGAAAAAAAGGCGCGCAATTCTTTTGTCCCGTGCGGCCGCTCGTGAAATTCGACGAGGAGCGCAGTGTGGTTCGTTTAAATCCTCCGACCGCAGGATATTATGGGGTTATTTTAGGGACTTTAAATTTAGAGTGGGCTTATTGTATTTTGCGTCGTCCCCGATGTGGTAATTGACTCCCGGTTGTCGCGCGCATATACACGCTCTGATGGCCACCTGTTATTGCATTAAGATTTCTTATTTTACGACGGCCGTAAATGCGCTGTTACTGCAGCGTCGGTCAATAAAGAATAGCTTTAAGTCGTAAACCACGTGTTTCGATATACCTGCACTCGTATATATTAGTAATATAAAGGATTAATTTGTAAAATTTGCTCTTCTAATCCTCAGGTTCAGATCGTTGCACTGCCATCTGTTTCCCCAGGCCTCGAGCTGTCCGCACAGATGATGACCGTCCTGACGAGGAGGCGACGATTTCATCGGACGACGACATCGACGGCAACAGCAGCAGCGACAGTCGACAACAGTCCTCCGCGAGAGCTTTCGAGCCCGAAGGAAGCGTCGACTTTCGAAGATCCTCGATAGCGATTCGCTGGCGAATTCAATCGCGTTCATGAATAATGTACATACGCGGAAAGCGCTTTAATTTTTCGATACCCAGCCACGATCCATCTTCTCGAGCTTATGTACTGCAGGCTATGGGAATGGACATGGCGGATGCGAAAGGTTTCGAAGCACGAACATTCAAATGGGGATGTAAAGTGGTTGTTCCTCATCTGAGAGGAGCCAGAGTTATCGCTGATCAAATGAGCGAAATAAGAGATTTCATTTTATATTCTTTGATTTTGACGCACTTTGCAATTATCGCGTGTCTACAGACGTTTATACTGTAAACCGAAAAACTGTCCTTTTTTTAGGCCTACGAGCCACGATGTAGAATCGAGAACGAAGAGTGTAATTTTCGAGAGGAGAGTTTTATGTATGTAACGAAGGGAGGATAACCTGTATAATTGGTAAAATTTTATAGGGAGTATTCATTAATCGAAAGACATCTACTTTATATGTTACGATGATTCTCATATTGTTTTGGCTAATTTTATCGATTATCCTCGTTTCCGCGCTTTCCTCCGCAGTGATTGATTTTATAAAGATATGAGGAAATTTAAAATGTCCGCGTGCTTTTTAAAATCAATGCCAAGTATACGTTATTCGCATTGAATGTAAATAAAAATACTACTGTATAACTAGTATGGTATACTAACATTTGACATAATGTTTAAATTGTCAAAGACTTTATTCATCAAAATATTAGACTTTTTGTTTTCACTGAATTAAACAAAAAATACTACATTGACTGCACAATGCATTTATAAGATTATTTTGACAGTTATACATATAGAATATACACAAAAAGAATGCCTTAAAGTTATTTGCAACTGTTGTACTGTAATCTTGCGATAACTTCAAGACTTTCTTTACTAATCAATTGTGTAAATACAAAAATATGTACATATCTACACATACAGTAACCGATGGATGTGTATAATTTGCCGTAAAACAATTTAATTGTATCAAAATTAGACTTTCGGTTCAAAGCCAGAGTGTGATACATATCATGTTTACATACATTATCTTGCCTACCTTTGTAAAAGGGATGGCATTCGCGCATCTTATACTTTAAGTAACAAACACTTGGAAAATTTATTTTATTTTTGAACTGTCGTTGTTATTTACTCAGAATGTCAAAGATATGCTCACCCAATCAATTTTACTTTCGAAAATCAATTATATTTGTTTAAGGATATTTTCGCATTCAATATAGGAGCGTAAGTCTAAGCTAGTCCTTTCCGTAGTAAAGCAGACAGCTGTACACAAAATGTGATACATAAATTTTGCGTGCGCGTGAGCCGACGATTATTTTATATTATTATATTATTGTACATTGTAATTATTATTAATTTTATTATTATTAATAATATTATTTTTTGTTACCTCTTTTTATGTTTATTTTTTTGGGGAGCATGATTTTGTGCAAACGCGAGCGATTCTCCAAGTGCGTTATTCTGTTCTGTACGTAAAAGCGAAAAGGGAAGTCGTTGGGCGGCGATGATGCAGCGAGAGAGAAATGGAAAATGCGTAGTTGAGTGCAATAGTTTGGCGAATTCGCTTCCATCGATTTCCGATTTCGCGAACACACTTTTCGTTTTAAGAAAAATAACAAGACGAGAAAGTAGCTTCTCGATCGTGTCGTTTCGATGCACGCGTCGACTGAGCTACGTTGCTCTCTTTGAAAGTTGTATTTTATGTTATTTTTCATTTTATACATGAAATACAAAGTAATGCACATTATATAAAATACCAAATCGATTTATTCAACACCTCCTTGTTCTAAGACAACTTTGTGCCCATTTAGGCAGTGTGAGAAAATGTTCAATGACCTAATTCATTGCTGCCAGGCAACAACGTTGAACAGCTAATCAATACGCATTTTTTAGATGAATTATTTTAAACTTTTTGCGATGTATATGCAGATACGTTAACATCATCGCCATTCATGTTAATTTTTTAAACTTGTTTTTACATATTTCTGCAAAATGGTAATCTACAGTTTCTATATTAAAATATAAGCACGCGTTGTTTTTTTTTTTAATTAACACTGACGCTTTTTTATAACTTTTCTAAAGGCTGGAACAACATCAGTAATCATCAGCACATATCTCCATCTCCTGACGCTTCAACGAACTAAGGCCACCGATAAGGCAGATTCCTGAGTATCATCGAAGCGTGTATATGTATGTCGTATATTTTTCATATTTTTTTTCAATACTCAGACGCAAAAACATTTATTGTGACAAAATGCAAAATAACTTATCAATTATTGCAAAATGAATTAATCGAACAATTAATAAAAGTCCAGTGAATTCTCTCAAATAATGGTCGATACAATTCCCATCACAGCGCATTACCATCACGGTTGATAAAGCGGAACATCTGTTTTATCAGTAACAAAGACGCGTCTAATACTGTATAATCAATTCAAATTGAATTACTATAATAATGTAATCCGATCCCTTCGGTGCAGTTCATTCATTTGCAAGCGAATCTGCTGCTTATTATACGAAAATGATTACATCCGCGCACAAAGTGTTTATTTACTCTGGTAAACAAGCAGAGAACAAATTACGTTTTCCGCACAAACTCCAAACAAATTAGTCACAGCGTTCAGCTACAAAATACCGGATTATACGCAACGCTGAAAGCTATACTGCGGCACTGGTATATCCGTAGCGGGAAAAATACGCACCGTTCGGTTGGTCAATATATCCCAGCGATCGATTTTATAATTTAGGCACGCTTGCGCGCGTGATTTATTCAAAATCCGTGGGATGTGTTTTTATATCTAGAGGGATGTTTTTATAGCTACTGCTTTTCTCTTACACTTAGTTCGATATCCTATAGGGCAATATATACCTAGACGAACTTGACGACAGTTATCTCACTCGACAGTCCTCCCTAAGCCTCGAGAAAGTAAACTAAGCAAATTCCTCCTAATACCAGCGTCAAAACTATTGATCCCTCCCATAAACACTAGTTTTTTCCTCTCGTCTCTCTCTGCGCCATCATCATCTATACACATTAAAGTCCATTGTCCAACCTGCCGATACTCACTTTGCTGTCGCTCTTCTCTCTCTTTCGTGTGCGCAGCGGTATAGGAGCGTAATCTCACCGGAGGGACAGAAGATAGAAGTAGTGCGGAGGGTGCGCGCAATTTTATTAAAGGACTCCGGGCGTTAGCTACCTTTAACTCGATAAACCGACGGCCAAGACCTCATCAGGCGGTTCGACCCCACTCTCTCTCTCTCGCTCTCTGTCCTTCTCACCCTTTCTTCCGCTATTAAAGTATCCAGCCTTTTAGCTTCTTTTGTCGGATAAGTGCGCAAGCTATATCGGAATTTCCAGTCTCTTCGTTATATAATAGAAAATGTATTTTCGCTGCAGAAATAAAAGAAAAAATATAAACGAGTATACGTATACATCGAGTGCTCGGAAAAACTCAGCCGCGTCCGAGATCCGTATTAAGCTCGCTTTTTAAGCACACACACGCGTATATACACGATGAAGTGAGCAGAGCTTCGCTGGCACAAACGGACGCCACTGCTTTTTCCGACTCTGCAAAGCTCTCTCTGGAGCCACTGCAATTGTGTGTTTGCACGGCTGCCGACAAGCCAGTTTCGTGCGTGTGTAACAAAAAGCTTTGGTAATCTTTACATTCAAATCTTTACACACTTCCGGTTCTTTACGCGCGTCTTAACGAGCGCAAAATACCGTCTGATAGGGGGGTCTTAAAAATCCATTTTTTAAAGTCGTTCGACGCTCGGGGGGTATAGAGAGCGAGAGATTAGCGCGCGAGCAGGGGAATGATCGATCGAAGCAGCCGAGTAGGACTTTCGGGAAGTTAAGGAGGTCCGTTGCCAAGGTGCTGGCTTCATTGCAAGTTACCTATATATAGATACCTATATGGCTCTGGATTGAATGTATTTATACAAGGGAGTCGCTATACGGGGCATTACGAGCTTTTTCAAGCTCCCGCGCGTTGCTGGAAAATTGGCAGAAATGGGATTTCTTTACGATGGCTTCTCTCTCTCTCTCTCTCGCTCTCGATACCCAATGAAATATGAGATGTAAAAGTCGTGACGCTCGCGCCTCGGCTGAATATTGATTATCGAGTTGGATATGTATATACAGACAATATTTCGCAACGCTAGCTGTAATTGAAGCAAATTACTCGTTGGTTCTTTATGTGTATACGCAGCCATAAATAATTAACATATAAACCGGCAGCGGTTTATCAATATCTCGCGTAGTAATACACGAGATACTTATTTCCTTCAGGCACACTAGGGCACATGCTAACAAAAATACATTCTTGCCCTCGCGAGAATATAGGAGCAATTGTTCCTCTGCTTTAATTTGCCGCGCGCGAGCGCAGGGAACATTGCAAGTGGAGCATTTTCAAAATTTGGGTCACTGTCCTGCTTACGGCGAATACTTCTGTCTAAAAATGCTGTGCCTTCAAATGTTACGTAATATACACACATATATATATGTATACCGTCGACCTCCTCGAGACACTCGGTATCAAAACGCTTTATAAAATAATTTCAACTTGGTGTATTGTGCGTGCGAGTAGCATAAAGAAGTTCTATTTACTTATATGCAGCACTTTGATGCTGGAAATTCAACAAAACGTAACTCTCAGCGCTAATTGCGCACGGCTCACCATTACCAGAATGAGAGCGCGATGCAATTTGCTAGTCTTCATAATTGGACGAATTGTCGCGGAGATATATATGCGTATAGCGAAAGCAAACGTGTTTCGTTATTTTTACAAAAGATAAAAAGGCTGCATCAACAAGAGGGAATCGACAGAACTAAGAAGTGTATGCGGCTGATTTTCAGAACGCTCTGATAAATAACGAGATATTTTTGGGGAAAATGGACGCGTAAAGGGCTATTAAAGGCGCGCGATAAATTGCCGGTTACGAAAAAGCGTATAACGACCGTAGTTCTCTCTGGGGGGAGGATGAAGATAATGGCGGTTAAAAAATATTATCATTGCGCCGAATCTGCTACAGTGAAAAAATCTCGTCTGCGAGAGTATAGCGCTCGCGAGAGAGAGAGAGATAAGATTCTCGGTGGTGATGAATGTCCATCTTTCGTTGGCCGTTTCCTAAGATAAGTCGCTCGTACTATGTGTTCTCAGAATAACCGGACACTTTTTCTATGTTTATTAAAATTTGAATTTCATGTCGACACTACTCGTCGCCATGATATATATTCCATTGTCCCAGTCGGTTAATCTGCTTTTCTCCCGTGCAAATACACGCATTCTCGCTCTCGGTTGGCAAACAATGCCTCGTCAGCAGACTTTCATTTTCACCTTTTTTCCCCTATAAAATAGAAACACGCACATATATACACGCGCGCGAAACACGAAAAATCTACAGTATAGCTGGCACAGGCCGACCTTATTTCGCGCAAATACGAACGTCAAAACTGAAAAAAAAGAGAGAAAGACAAAGTCGTAAAAAGGCTCGATGTATTTTCTCTTCGCGTATGTAAAAGAAGAAAAGTGGAGCGCGCAACACCTGTATATTAACAACAGACGAGCACCGGTGTGTTGATTGACAATAGCGCCGATTCGATTATCAATCAATCCTGACTCTGCAGTGTGTATAGGCTACTTCGGGGTGGGCTGTGTTAATCTGACTAGCGTTTTTGGGGCCACCGTATACATACAGGGGGGCGGATACAGTGTGTGTCGTTACACAATGGCTAGTTGCGCGCGGCACACAATGGGGACTGGCGATGAGAGAGATATAGAGCTAGATGCAGAAAATGGGAAAGACAGTCGAGTCTCCGATTGCTTTTTTGAATTATGATCCATAGCTTATATATAACACAGGTGCGCCCCGGCGTAGTCTCTGTATTGTTCCTATCGCGATTATAACAAAGAATCTAGTTTTCGGGGATGCCGCATTGTTCTCGCGGCTGAATATATCAGTCATTCCGTCTTCTTCTTCCTATATACACGCTTATAATAAAAAGTTTGTCATTTTTTTTTGCACAGAAAACTCATTCAAAGCATTAATACGTGCCTCTCCTCCCAACGAAGAGAGAGAGAGAGAAGGATACGATAGCTCCGGGGAGAGCAGAGCTTTCGGTCGCGACCCCGCGTATTCAGGTCGTGGCACTGACAATGCGACCTACATACGTTTGTGTCCCATCGCGCCGCTACCCCTCGCTCGCCCGGATATTCCCGCTCTTCCGCATTTTCTCCCCCACTCAGTGTCTTTATGCAATTCTTGCGCGCCGAGTCCTCTCTCTCTCTCTCTCTCCCTTTTCAAGTTTGCGCTTTTGTTGAGTTTCTTTATTTCGCTCGTCGGCCACGCCGCTTTTTTTTTATCTTGACTTACTTTCGCGCCGCGTGCTCTTTTTTCTTCGCGCCGAGTTTTTTCTTCGCTCGCTCGACAGCCAGAGATATCGAGGCTGGGGCCGACGATCGTCCCGAGTTTTAATTGAATTCGCTAAATGCTCGTCGGGATCTGATGGTTAATATTCAGCCTGGAGTTGGAGGTAGATAAGGTCTGATTTGTGTTTTTAATTAATCGGTGGCTTATCGACACTACGTCGCCTTTATATATAGACTGCAGAGAGATATCGCAGGAATTTTCATATAGCCTCCAAAATTTCTTCTTCTTCTTCTTCTTCTTCTCGAGAGAGCAATTCTCGCGAGCAAAACTCTTACGTCATATATCGGCCGCGACGTTCTCATCTCGTCGCTGCACACTTTTTTCGTCCCCTCTTTTTTTCCAGTGCGCGGCATTCCAATTTTCGCAACGCAGAAATATGTTTTTCAATTCCGCAGAGTGGAATATAGAGCTGCGTGGGAGTCGCTTCGATGGTAATGCAGCCCTCTCGGCGCGAACTTTGAGCGTCGGTTCGATTTTATTCGCGGGCTTTCTGTTATAGGCGGGAATATCGATCGCTATACTCGATGACTGACGGTTTGTGGAATTTATTTTTTACTTTAAATATTTTATATACCTATTACAACTACACGTGTTCTTACTCTACTAGGTATATCAAGGCTGCATTTCCGTTTCAAGAGTATTATTTGTGATTTCCACACTTTTCTAAATTTCATTTTTTTGACGCGTCTTTTTCGTGATTGATATTACACTACATATTATAGCCGTAAACAAGAACAAACTGAAATCGCTTCTACCGCGCGCTCAATAACTTTCGCGCCTTTTATATTCCCGCGAATCGCTCAAAAACTCCGCGTATAGAATTGCGAGTAGGGCTCTCATTAAAAACACCTTATATCGTCCTGCTTCATATAACACGACACTCTTCGATCCGCATCACAATAGCGCAGCCAGAAAGTTTTTAATCGTCTCGCGCGCGAGTATCGATCTTCAAGACACAGGTTCTCTTGCGCGAATCCACTCGCCATTCATAAATTCACAGTAGTAGGCGATTTTCAAATCGGACCGAGACAGACGGATATAGAGATTTATGGAGAAGACTCTGGAGAAGCTTGTAATAGCTACGAGAATATTACAGCCGTGTCGTCTCGTGAATCTTTTTTACTTATACATACACGATTCTCGCGATTATTAGAAAGGTAAATTTGTACGGTTTGCCAAACTCATTAACCCGGTAACACTGCGCAAACGTTTGCTCGATATCGTTTCATAATACATGTGATCAGCACTACTGGGCCGTGTGGTTTAATTCGCTACACTGCCTTTCGTTCAATAGATCTGTAGGTCAACACACGCGTCGAGAATGGATTATCAATATTAATTCTAGCCATATATACTATACAAAATGCAGACAGTAATATGTAACGCCGTAGAGTGACACGAAAGGAAAACGAGACGAGCCAAGAAAATGCGGGACAGAGGCGTTGTCCTCTATCAGCATATGTACGCACACGTCTCCAGCGCTGAATATTCAAAGCCTCGTTTCTCTCCCGGACGCATCTCCCCGAGGATAGCAGCAATCCCTCAGGTGCGTCGCGTATTATAATTCCTCGGATTGCCGAGGGGGAGAAGTTTTAAGTGACGGACCGGTTTGATCGGCTGGAATTTTCTCTTCTGGCTGCTTTTTTTCCTTTCCCGCGTATCATCAGCTCGCGCTTTCGAGGCGGGGAACGATTTCGCGCTGATTGATTTTCGATTCGTTGAGCCTAGGATCTGTGGGGGAATGAATTCCAAAGTGGCTTTTCATTCGGCACTGCAGCTGTCGTGTGCATTTCATTGAAAAACTTAGAAGAGAAACTTTCCTAGCTACTGAGAGCATTCATGGACGTTGTGCATGAATATTTTCATATATGCTTTTCCATTATATACTCACTCCTGTGGCTGCATCTCTCTTTCGAGCTAAATCTGCCTCGATGGTAAATATATATATATGACAAGAGCTGTATACGGAAGTGAAAACACTGAATGTATATTATGACTCGTGTGCATACGCACGCAGCGACGATATAATAATAGGAATGCGCTCGCTATTGTGAAGAGTAGAAATAAGAAAACGAAGAATACAAGTGCGGGTGAAAGCAATTTTGATGCCGATACACGCGACGTCGAACTAAAATTTTGTAGCTCTCGATCATGGTTAAATCGAACCACAACTGCGAAACCGCAAGTTCGAGTGTGTGTGTCTATACCTGCGCCGTGGCTTTCATCCGCAAAGTGGCGCATCTGTCAGTTCCAGACTGATGCTGTATCTCAGTAAAAACAAAAATCCTTTCAAACTTCGCGCCTTTTTCATATATACGAAATAGAAAGCCACATCGCAGTCGCGACGCTGTGGTGAACTGTCAATAACGTCATTGCGTGCCGATGATGCGCGCGCGAAAGCATCAGAGAGAATTTTAACGAACCAACGTGATTAAACAGCCGCGAGGGAAAATCTCGTTAAAACTTACACGTATACATAGCCGGCGAGTTAAACTCGGTGCGCGGATCGTTACCCGTCTTTCTATCTCCTCATATATATCGCGTGAGATTTTTTTTTTTTTTTTTTTAACTCGATATGCTTGTTTTATTTCTTCAACTGATATGCTATCACTTTCAAATTAAGCAAATACAGCTGTCTGTTGATGGCAAGGTTCAGCTTTCATTAGTTAAAAAAATTGTGATAATTATTTTTCGTCGATTCCATTAACTCACGTATCGTTACGATCGGATCGACGAAGAAAACCCCGGTCGTCGATACCGCCAAATCCCCCTTTTTCTTCCATTCCCTGCAGAAAAACGGCGGCGGCAGACTTTTTACCACTTCGGCCCCGGTTCTTTCTCCTCTTTTATTTCGAGTCTCCGTCGCCGCCGGCTTAGGCATTCTTACGAGCGGTCGTGCACCCTCTGCACCGAAATGGCGAAATGCGAAACGGCTTCCCCGGGGTATATACATCCGTAGGCACGCCGGCAGCTATATACAGAGATACATGTATATACAACAACATTACGCGACGTAGCTCCGAGTCGACTTGAATTACCGGCGAGCATTGGCTTCGGAAGAGAGAGAGACAGCCAAGAGAGAAAGAGCCAACGGCTTGATAAATTAATTAAGCGCCGTGCGCAGCCAGTCGAGTCGCTGCGCTCAACATTTCCACTGTATATATACTCCTACATCAGATAGATCCATCCGTTTCTCTCCTTCCGTATATCTGTGTGTGTGACGAGGGTATATATATATATACACACAGCCTTTCTCGTTTGCTCTTTCTCCACGAGGGATTGAGATGCAGCCGTTATATTAACGCGGCTCGAAATGTATGTGTACGTATCTACTAAAGGTATGTAGGTGTAGGTGCGAGCGCATGGACGTGCGAGCTGATTCGAGATTAGTTTCGGAGCCGTTGCCAAAGGCGCGTTTTGTCTCGCGATTATGTGCTCAAATGAGCAAGAGCCGCCGCGTGAGCTTTTCCGTTTTAATCAATTCCCAGCTCGACGACGGAGACTCTCTATAGCTTTTAGCATCGTCTTATTGCAAAGAATTGTTTTGGAGAGATGTAACTAGTGGGCTAAATATTACGAACGTCGTTGTGAAAATTTTACAAGGGCTTTGCTATTAGGTGTATACAATGAATCAATCGTTATCGCGCGCGTGATGAAATAAACGCGCACGAATATTTGCTTGCTTTTCGAACTTCATGTCCAAACATGACACGTTCAAAGGCTACCCTCCGATAGACTGAAATTAATATGCGCAGAAATACAATTCGTATTAATGTCTATTTACGCCAGAATAATTGCTTTGATGCTCAGTCAATTATTATAATATTCCGACGTTTAAATGTACACCGCAGATACAAAGGAAGAGGTGTCAGCGCGACTGCACGCGTACAACATAGTGCAGTTCCACAATTAAATGGAATAATGTACAGAATTGATCCATCGAATAACAGCAAGCAATCCTATGTCATCGCGGATTTTTATAAGCCTGCAAATCTGAATAGAAATGCGATAAAAACTCAAATATATAAGTACAATATATATGCAGAGGATTACACCATTGTAGATTTGCCATAATCTGAATAACCAAACGATATTGGCCTTCGATATTGCTATGCAGAATTGCGCAGATTCTTTAATGTTCGCGGCGGTATATCCCAAAATTACAAAATACGACATTTATAGCATACTTATATGACGCGTACAAGACTATAGCGGAATTTCCATTTACATACGTAGTAGAATAAAACTTTTACATAAATTTTTTGCGCTGTGCACACATATGTCGAAGGTTACGTTTGCGAACATTTATAATATTTTTAAATAGCTATATAATTGGATTTGTAATAGTATCTGTAGCTAATCGATAGTTCAAAATGAACGTGGAATGTTTTTTAGTTTCCAAACCAATGTTAAGAGAATTTGTTCGAGAACCCTCGTCAGTACAGAATAGTAGTGCATCGCACACGGACTACTTGAAAATGTCGCTGTATTACATTTACGTCGCTAACTTGATAGTTCTATATGCAGAAGCGACTACGAGCAAACAATTGCTTGTTACTAATAAATTGCAGATTCCTCAAATAATTGTAAGTATTCAAGATTACAAACAAACAATAAGTACGATGATAAAACTTTTTTGCCATTTATTTTAAAGGAAAAACTGCTGGAGTGTTGTGCCGATGATAACCACGATAGCAACATTAACTCGTACTTCAGTGAAGAGAACGAATATAATTCTGTTGCTTTGCATTCAATATTCGCAAGTTATAAGTCGATGTATTTATTTCAAAGTAAGAGCCATCATGTTCTTGAGGATCACCCACGTTTTCGAAAAGTTTATATCGTTAACGAAACTCATGTCGAGAGATTGCTGTATCCTGTCTCTAGTGCCTTGGTTGTTGTATCTGATACCATGTCATTTTTAGACTTATTGACGAGAATGAAGAATTCAATTTGGTGGAATCACGACTCATACTTTGTTATAGTCAATTCGAATCTTGGAAACAGCTGTCAGATGGCACGCGCGTTTTTGAGTATTGCATGGTCTTTCAACATTCTTTCAGCTGTATATTTATGTCGAAGTTGGGCCGATCAAATATTGCTGTATGCGTTCAATCCTTATGCGAATTTAGCTTCAGAATTGTGGAATGAGGTGGCAATGGATGATGGGTCGAATACGCCTTGGACATTGTTTCTCGTCGATGTTGAGCAGATTTATCCAGTGCTAAAATCTAGTGAGTACAGTATATGAGAAGCGCGAGAGTAAGTGTTGTAATATTTTAATTTTTTTTATACTTATTCTAGGTAGTCAGCTGTGCCGTAGATATGTATTTTTTGAGAAAACAAAAAATTTATATGGGTATAATTTGAAAGTATCTATGTTGGTAAATCAAATGTTTTATCGCTACAATCCCGCGAAAAAAGGTTTCAATCGAATGGATGGCGCAGGCTTCAAAGTAATGTGCACCGCATTAAATCATGTAAATGCAACTATTACTGCAAAAAGATCTGGTACTTCTAGTTTTTTTAATAGTAACGGTGCACCTGAAGGTATGCTTGCAGATGTACTATCCGGTTCAGTTGATATCAATATGTTAATGATTTTCTTACGAGATTTTTGGAAACATCAGGCGCTAACGTTTTATGGAAGTTCCTTAAAAATTATAACGCTAAAGAAATCAACCAACTTTAGCGAAAGATTCGTACAGATTTTCTCTGTTAACGTTTGGATTCTCTTGTTTTTGTCAAGTTTTGTCTTTATCGTTACTTTAAAATACATTTTGAAGCAAAACATGTCCTCGGCTGCTCTAGAATTCATGCGTATAGTTACGAATGCTGCAGTATTAGCAGAACCAATTAATACGAGTGCCAGAATCCTCCTGATTCTTTGCATAATCGTTGCTTTTGCTTTTAGCACTTTCATACACGGCTGCTTGAGTGCTGTAAACGCTGCAAATAAAACTCGCTCAGCTGTGGATTCAGCTGATGATTTGATTGCATCTGGCATTCCCATTTATGGATCTTCTAGTTATAAAGAAATTATAATGCAAACTGAAATTCGAGAACGTTTTGATAAAATAATGAATCACACGAACTGCTTCGATCGCATTCTAAAAGGGGATCAAGTAGCTTGCTTGTATCCAGACTTTATTATAGGGTACTACGGTCATGAGGGTGCTATCATGCATATCTCGAAAGATAACATAATAGAAAGAAGTTTAACGTACATGTGTGCAGAAGATTTTCCCCTTCTTCAAACACTTAATTCCCTGCTGCTGAAGATGAATGAAGGAGGAATAACTAAACGGTGTTTTGATTTAGAATCAGCACATTTTGTGAAACCTAAGTACAAAGATAAAGTAATTACTCTTAAACTTGAAGAGCTAGCTTTGATATTTGGTATTTTAATGATTGGTTGGATATCAGGAATGTTATTTGTGTGCGCTGAACTGATTATAGATACAACGAAAACATATGTTCGGTTGTTGCGTCGCCAGTTCAGGAAAAGTATCGGCAAATTATTTGTACGAATATCGCAATAATTTTGTAATAGATATTAGAAGTTATTATTTCATCAGCGTCAGGAATTTCACCAAAGCGCTGTCGCACCTAAATCACGCCATACTTTGTTGCACACACAACACGTCTTTTGCGAACCAACCGCGGCAATAAAATATTCAGCTGATCCGTATACGTATACAGTTAGATATTGCCTTCTGCAATTTAGAGATCAAAAAGTTCAAAGGTCGCCTCGTGCGAACAAACGCGTATATTCTACCATCGAGTGCAGGCTCCGCGGGTGGAGACGAATGTAGTCGCATGCCAATGGGCCCCCGAGGTCGTCTTATACTTGCCTCTTTTGCCAGGCGTTTTGGAGCGAAACTTTGGCGATTGACCGTAGTACAGCTGTACGCTTTTTTCGCGGATTAGGCAGCTCGTCGATCTTTGAATAATCTCGTGAGAAGGTATTTTTTCAGCGGAACGTGTTGATCTTTTATTTTATTCCACGATGAAGATTTGTCTTCGTCAACCGAACTTTTTTGTAATGATTCAGAGCAGGGTATCAAGAACTTTGGATCATCCGTAAATCGAGATCCATTTGTAATTTTATATTACTCCTGCGTTGTACACGTTTTCTGAAGGGTCTTCAGCGTTTCATGCACAAGTTTAACGAAGGCTCTGATCCAAATAGTATAAGATCCTTTAGAATCTTTAAGTTCGTAAAAGCGGCGTCAGCACGAATGCACGCCTACAATAAAGTGCAGTTCCACAATTAAACGGAATACTATACAACGTTGATCCATCGAATAATAGCAGAAAGTAATCCTATATCATCGCGGATTTTTATAAACATGCAAATCTGAATAGTACTGCGATACAGACTCAAATATATAAAAAATAATATATGCAGAGGATAACAAAACCATATGGGTTCGATATTGTTGTGCAGAAATACAAATTATTACAGCAGTTGTCTTAAGCGTTATTGTGCAGATTCTTTAATGTTCGTGGCGGTGTATACCAAAATGACAACATACGGCATTTATACTACATTTATATGACGCGTGCAAGACTATAGCGGAATTTTCATTTACATACGCAGTAGAATAAAACTTTTACATACATTTTTTGCGCCGTGCATAGATATGCTGAAGGTTAAGTTTGCGAAGATGTATAATTTCTAATTTGTAATAGTATCTGTAGCGAATCGATAACTCAAAATGACCGTGGAATGTTTTTTAGTTTCCAAACCAATGTTAAGAGAATTCGTTCGAGAACCCTCGTCAGTACAGAATAGTAGTGCATCGCACACGGACTACTTGAAAATGTCGCTGTATTACATTTA